>VZTV01056373.1:0-13498 GCA_013400875.1 Anhinga rufa
CCGAAAGATCTGAACTCCAGGGCAAATGTATTTTACACTGTATGTTTAATGGTGCCAACTACTTAGCTTGCTGACATAGAGCTGTAATACTGCTTCCTATTTTGTATAATCTCTAGGGTCTCTGATAGCAGTGCAGAACTAAGGAGTACTTAATATTAAACGTTGAGATATCAAGTACAAAAAGGCTTTATAGAAGCCTGTGTAAAAGTGGGAATAGAAACTACCGTAACATAACTAATAACAAAAACGGACATCTATTTCTGTGGCAAATCCTATATCAGCCTCACCGTGCACATACATATTTAAATAAGTTCTTGCAGTGCTTCCAGAATAAAAGACAGCATCTAAATTCATATTCCTTTTTGCCATTATCATTGAGTAAGTATGGAGTAAGACAGGAATTAATAGACATGAGAACAAATGTTAGAGAAGGATACATCAAGTGAATCACAACTTTTTCTTAAGTAGAGTTGTTCCCAAGCATGGCTGTACTATTTGTGATAAAAATTATTTGTAATATCAAAAGCCAGATAAGGAGAAAGCAGGTTACTCAAGTAGTCTTTCAGTCCAGGTTATCTGTTTAAATCCAGTTCAGCATCAGGGTCGTTACAAAATGAAGCCTTCAACAAGTAGGAGCTGTCTTGTTACTGGAACACAAGTATGCACAAACTTTTTCTGAAGACACTGATGTAGTCAACACTTTTGTGATGATCCCAGGAGGTGCCATACTATGAATAAGAAGAGGCAGGGAGGTAGGCTCTCTTTTCTAGATTTGGTCATCCAAGTCAGAGCCTACTTGGGATTCTTGGAGGGGTCATATTATCTGAGTGACTGTGGATGGTTTTTCGTGAAGAGATAGCATGCTTCCTTATTACAGCCAAAGCAGCTTTTCTTTTTGCCTTTTACGGCCACCTTAGGTTGCCGTTTATTTAGTTTCAGAAATAACAGTTTCACATAGAACATGGGCAAATGAAATTATGTCTCACAACTAAAAGGTAGTAAAGAGGTATTTTTATTGTTGTAAATTTGAAGGAAAATATATCTTGTTTGCTCTTCTGTTCAAGTATTCCTCTTGTATAACCATTGCTCCCGCGGAGATATCACTTAATTAGTCATAAATTTGCTGCGTGTTGCCTTTATTATTCCACGCCGTGACTGCTCCACCTCTTTCTCACCACCAGCCTTCAGCAAAACAAACCCCCTAGAAAGACGAGCTGCGGGAAGCAGAGGAGAGGATTATTCATTATTAGCAATTGCTATACAGAGAAAATGCGATCTGTTTCAAGCCAGCCAGCTGCCTCATACATTAAGAACTCTGTTTAAGAGTATTTTAACCTGTCTTTAAAAAAATGAGCAAGAATGTTAAACTTTCAAAATAAAAGTAACAGCTGGTTCCTGTGCAGATGAAATTGTGACCAAAGTCTGTGTTATTTCTTTAACAAGGTATTCCTTCCATCTGTATTATGAAAGTGCTGTATGTGACTATATTAATTTCCAAGCAGTGACTCTCCAAACACTTTTCAAGAAGTTAGTGTCTTTTTTTCTATTTTAATAAGAGGAATCCTGAAGTGTACAGGTAAATAAATCTTTCCAGTGCCTAATGAGCAGGTGAGCTGGCAGAAACAAGTTAACATCCACAGCTCGTCATTCACAGCCAACCCATTTCCTATTGTAATGTACAAAAAGATAAAATATATTAGTAATATTTTATACTTTACCAGGTATTGGAGGATCTCAAAGTTCTTTGGTACTGTTAATGAAAAAATGTCTCACATTGTTCCTGAAAAAATACCCATGCCAGTATGTGAATCTGGGTGGACTGTGAAATTGGTTTTCCAGATGCAGCCAGTTATAGTGTTTCCTTCATGTCTGTTAGTAAACTAAATGAAACGACAGTAATATCTGAAGGAGCTTATCTTCTTGTTTCTTTTTCAGTATCTTTTACAATCTTGATTACCTGAAGATACACCTTTAATTTTTAGGGCCATATACATATCTGTACTATGACAGAGTTTTTATTAATGCCTGATGAAAATATAAAAAAGGAGCATAATTAAGCTACTCTGAATTATTGCTGATATCAGAATCTTATGTTTATATTCTTTCTAATTAAGATTTTGACTTTGCTGTCACTCGTAATTTCTGTTAATGTATGAAATAAATCATATGCTACTTAGCCTTAAAAATGGAGGACAAAAAAAAAAGTAGTTTTATTATATTTATTTCTGCTTTTTAATCCTTCAGTGAAGATGGGAATGTTAACTTAATGAAGTGGATGTATCAGTGCTGCTTTAAAAAAAATTGGCATGAATGACTTTGAATATACCATAATCACAAATTTGAGAGGAAAAGTGAATGAATGCATGAATGTAGGGTTTTTTTGATGTTAGGTTTCTGAGAAAACTTTATATTTGAGCAAGCCTGTTCCATTTTATTCAAATAAAAACTAGATATCTTAAATAATTAGAAGTCTAAGTTGAGCTAGTGTAAATAGTAGACAGCAGAAGTTTGTGAAGCATCCAAAAATGTAGCAGTATAGTCTGGGTTTCCAGTGCTCAGGAATATTCCTTGGGCCTGGTTTATAAAGTAGCACAGGCAGAAGTTGTCAGTGTCACTGTGCTGGAGAAGGATTGCTTTGGGGTTTATGTTAGAGAAGGATTGCGTTGGGGATTATGCAGCTGAAACAAGCCCAGAGTGTCTTGAACGCTGGAGCAAAGTTCAACTCTGACTTCAATACATAAACCCAAGTAAAATGCAGTAGACGTTAAGTGATTAAGCTGTGCTGCTACATACATACAGGAAGGTAACGCAGCCTATTCAAATTCTGCCTGTCCTGGGCAGTAACAGTCATCACGGACAAGCACTAAAACAGGTTAACAGTTCAACCAGTATGTCTCAACCATACTACAGAAAGCTTAAGTTCTGGCAGTACCTGTACTTACATCCTTTTTAGTAACTAGGTAGCTAATCTTTTTGGCAGTAAATCATGATGATTAATTTTTTGATGATAATTTTTTAGTGTCTCTCTGGAGTCACCTCTGATCCCGAATAGCCTCTTCCAAACATCAGGAATTCCTTTTAGGGGAGAAGGCATTTTTGGAAGCATGGCATAGGTCTGAGCAAAGTTGTTAGAAACTTCATTTGAAATCTAAGCCTGGAAATAACGCCAAGGTATTTGGGCTTTAACTGATGCATTAACCCAAAGCTACTGAGATTACTTTCTGGAGAGAGGACCTTGGATTACTCCAAACCTTCAGTTCAGGCTTCTGCTATTCTTCTCCATTTCTGTCTGCTCATGCCTATTTCAGCACCTCCTACAGGCTGATTAATGAAACCCCATTGCTGGCAGTCATGAAATATGTTGCATGTACTATCCTCCCAGCAGGAGGAAATGTTGCTTGTTGACGGTTGGCTGCACGTGAGGGAAAGCAGCTACCCAAGGCTGAAACCATGGACATTTCCTGCAGGTAAAAGCTGGATGGTGAGTACTGGCAGAAGGAACAATAGACAAAAAAGCACAGCAGGTTTTTGGATCCATAAAACGTTTGCTCCCCAACTGTCACACTTGCAGTCTCTGCATCTGGCGTTCTGTTGACTCATTTCACCTGAATCCACCAGCCAGCTTATATCTAAGTTTTCAGTCTTAACACGTAACATGAAATTCTTTTCCTAAATACATCTGTACTGCACCAAATTAATAATTTTAATAGGTAAAAGAAACTCTTTTGCTTTCTCTATTTCACAAACCTAAACATATGAATTCCAGATTGTATCTATTTGTAGGTAATCAGTGTTTACATTTGGGCAGACAGCATAACTTTTTAGCACCTTTAACTCCTTTAGGTAGTTTTTAAAACAGTAAAAAAAAAATGTGTTGCTTAAACTATTTGCTGTTTGTGCCTTATATTTCTCTAGAATTATTATTATGCATGGTTGCACTGACTGGTCTAATAACATTGGAAGATCCGTACAGTCTTCTTTTGTAGAGAGACTAAAACATAAAAGAAGAAAATCTATTCTAAAAGGTTTAAGGAAGCATTTATTGGCTTTTTCTTTTGATTTTTTAAAAATTTTCTTTTTACATTTGCTTTTAACACGCAGAGGCTTGAATCTTTTCAGAGTTTCGTAATATTAGAGGTCGCTCCAGTGGGAATAAATGTAATAAAAGGAGGACTGGTGAAGACAAAATTGCATGCATGCATGTGCTCAGTTACCCATGTCCTTTATTGAACCAAGGACAATGACTAAATGCTCATCCCTGTTTAGGACACAGAAGATGCAAAATGTGCCTTCAAATACTCTGTAAGGCAAATTGAATTATTGTGCTGCACCATTTTATTGCCTGTGGTTGGCCAAAACCACCTTGTGATTATTTAGGCACCTCTGTACCACAACTGCAACCAACTATTCTGAACTAAATTACATTAAATACAGGGGAGGAAATACAAAGAGGGGAGGGAGCATGTTAGCTGCTCAGACAGGTACCACTGTGCACGCTAGCCACCAAACACTGACATGAGGTAGAGGGTTGGGTAGAGCTGCCCTTGTCTCAGACCGCGTTCCTTCTGGAGTTTCTTGCTCCATGCGGAGCCATCCCATGGGCATGGCGGCATGGTCCCTACCAAGTGAACAGGGTGACAGGTAAAGGTAGAGAAGGATGCAATCAGTATCAGGGAACAGGAGGCACTGATGGCATCTTGGCTTTGTATTTCCCTAAAAATTCATGATGCATTTGACTGGATTAGAATTAATAGTGTTTCACAGGAGAACTGTGCTGTAGAAGTGCATATATGTAATACATAAAGTAGCATGTGCAGTTCAGATTTTCTTTCTCTGTGGCTGGAAGCTTTGGAGCTTATGTTATAGTCCTGGATGTTGACAAGTGAAGCTGAATGTTGATTAGACGTAGAGAGAAGATGAGAAAAAGATGGGATTATACAGGAAATAAACATTCTTACATTCACAGAGTCACACTTTCTGGATTTAGAATGAAATGGAAGAATTGCTGTACTGTGCTGCCTGCCTTTCTTTAAATCTAGGACATCACACGTACGTGTGGGTACACGCTCCTACATACATTGTCATTTTCACAGGGGAGAATTAAAAATGAACCACTTCCAAAGGTGTCTAGTTCAATGTCTTTCAAGTTCTCTGGCAGTGTGAAAAGTAGTACCCAAGTAGGATTAAATGAAACCAAGAGTATTTGATATGTGGCATGTTTAAGGATCTTATTTCATGTCTGTTATTTCCAAATCTAAATTGAAGTAAAAATCAAAATGTAAAATCATCTTTTGCAATTTGCAACAGAAAGTCATTAGACAAAAAGGAAATGTGTTTCAGAATATTGTGCAAAGGGATAAAAGTGTTTCTGGTCAGAGACATAAAATAAAAAAATTCAATTTATCTCTCAAGGTCCAGAAACAGATGCACAGATGCATACAGTTTGAAAGTCTTATCTCTTTGGTTTGTTTTTTTTTCCCCCCCCTCCCCCAGTCAAAAGATTAGAAATAAAATCAATGGGGACATTTCCACTGATACATGGAACTTTCAAAGCATAACACTGATAAAAAGCAGGTTGTCTGTATTTAATCTATTGTAGCTGTGCATGGACTATCTGTAACCATAAGAAGAGGGAAAAGTAACTCTGAGAAATGTCTCATTTTTTGCTATTGCTGTAAAAAAATAAGAATTTGTAAAATCCATGCATTTTAATCATACTGTAGAGGAGATTTTTTAATTAATAATTTTTAAGGCATAGAAATACATTGAAAAGTATAAAGGTAACCTCAAATTTATAAGGTTCCACAGTGGAAAAGACTTGACAGGATACTTATAGTTTTCAGATTGTTTGTTAGAACAATGTTCTCAACTAAAATATGTTTTTGTTGGTTCTGCTGATCTTTTTCTTACTCACCCTAAGTGTCACCTTGGTTTCACGATCTCCCCCTGGAGCTTGCACAGACGAGATTATTTGAAATTACAGTGGGTCTGCATGCTCTTGTACCCCACAAAATCTCACAAAGAACAGCCCCAAATCAAAATCTTGCAACTCCTTACAGAGTAATGGAGCTTGTGCATTCTTCCACTCCAAGGGGTGAGGTCTCCAAGGGCCTCAACAAAAGAGCATCGGGAGGTCTGAGCAAGAACTGTTCTTGATAAAGAAGCATAAGTGCATTTGAACAAGTTGCTTTAAATTTCAAAATCAGCATAGCTGTGGTGGTAAGAGTGATGGCCTGACTCCTTGGGCTGATCTCCTGCCTCTCAGGGCCAATGCAGTCGGGCTGTTTCTGCTGTGGGAGCTAACTTCTGCAAATGTCCAGGTGCGGGCCCCGTCGCAGGCCCCGAGGCCCCGTGGAGGGACAGTGATCTGCAGCTCTGTTGCTCCCAGGGCTGCTGGCCCTCGCCACCTGCGTGAGAGCAGCATATGCTATTCAGAGCTGCATGCAGCACAGCGGGACCTGCAGCCATGCTGCTGCCGACTGCTCACCTTCAGACATCTGTTACTTCCTGCCCGGGAATTGGATATCCTTGTTCCGCCGTGTACAGCCGTGCCACACGGCTAGTTTCTCTCAAAGCTAGTAGGAATACTCATGAAGTAAGATGTCGTTCACTCTGAGTTTGTGTAATTGAATCTAGATGAAAAATTAGTGCACAACTCTCTCTCATGTGTACCCTCTAACTGATGGAAAGAGGCAACCTTTTTTTTTTTTTTTATCTCTTCTTTATTTCTTTCTTTTTCTCCAGGACTTTTATCCTCTTTATTCAGGTTGTTTTCAGACTCAAGCAGGCACTTGTTTTTAATAACATGAAGCATATGTTCTTCTTCCTTCCTCAACAGTTATTAAAGAGTTATGCTTTTGAATGTGAGCAGAGAGCCTGATGTAATTATGTGACTCACGGATTAGCATTTTACTTTATTCCCTATGCCTCTTATGCAGCCTTTCCTAGGCTTGAGTAAACATTGTGAGCTTGGGACCTGAATTAATGTGACACTTAAAGATGAGTTCATAATGATGGGTGGTAGGAAAGGACAAAGACAATCCATTTAAGACATCTCTTGGGTCAGCAGTGCACTTACACTAAACTAGAATGTATATGTTTTCTTGTGAATTTCAATAGTGAGCAGTGGGCACATTTCTTCTTCTGGGGACCAAACATGTCGTGTTTGAGTGGGTTTGTTCCTATGGAGCTGCTGAGCCGAGCCTCTCATAAAGTATCTCAAACCGGCCTCATCAAACCAATAGTTTCTGGAGAGCAAGGCCACAGGCTTATGAAAAGGAACAGCATGGAGGAGTAACATAGTCATGGGTAAGGAAATCAGAGGATTCAGGTGATGTTTAAGAGATGCTCCCAGGTAAGCATAGGAGCAGGACACCAGGGAAGCAGTCAGCAGAATAGCTTTGACCAAGTGAGAGAAGGAATAAAAAAAGGAGGCAAGCCAGAGCAGGAGAGAGGAAGAAGCAGAGAATAATGCCAGTGCCCAAACAGAAGCCTGCCTCATTGAACTTGGAGCAGGTTTTGCCTGAATAAAAGTTCTGTAGCAATAACCTCCATTAACCCACAACAGGCCTAAAGGTTTTGGACATAATGCTCATAACTGAGAGCCGTTGTGTCTGAGGAGTGGCAAAGGATTTGTGGTCTGCTCTTTCAATGAGGAACTTGATATGAAAAAGTAATAGTCCAGAAAAAAACATAGGTTTTGTAGCTTTTCTGTTATTCTTTTTTAAAAACACACAAATACTACTTCTCAGCAGCTTCTTTGTCCATGATGCAGTGATGCTGATAGGTTTTAGCAGATCTGTTTTGCTGTAAATGACTGTAGTGGTGATTCATCTTAATTTAATTTTGGCCAAGTTAGCATTAATGTATTGCAATTAAAATTTTGCACTGGATGGTATCAAACCCATCTGATTGATAATTGCTAAGTGGTCATGTCTTCAAAAACTTATATAATCTTAGCCATATATGAAATCTTAATAGAAAATTAAGTGTTAGTCAAAATTATCATCTTAACCTAAATTAAAGGAGAGGAGGGGTTTAGCTGTATTCATTGGTGACATTCAGGTTTGATGATTTAATTTTATTCTGTGCTTCATTTTAATCACTGTGTCTTTTCATTATCAATACAAAGTGAAAACTTTCAATGTAACCATTGGGGGCATGATTTTTATGGAGTCTGTTGTCCCCTGAATTTCTTAAAATAGCCACCTACTCACAATTGAGGAGCCTTTGAAATCTTCTGTTTAACTAAAAAAGTCTGCGTAATATTTTAGCAGCTTGTTAACAGGCCTGCAGACAGGTACTAATTACACCCCAATTTACAATACATCAGTTTAGCACTATTGATCTGTTAAAAAAATGAAAGTAAACTGAGCAAAAGCCAGTCTTGTTGCTGAAGGAATGATGTATTGATTCCATCTGACAGTGCTTTGTCTACAGATCAATGTAGATGTGCAGTATAGACCAGAAGAATGAGACAGGGTCACCAAAGGTTAGTAAAAGAACAGGGTGTCCCAGATTATTGGAGACAATGAAATGAACATATCATAAAGTAGACCTCATTCGTATTTGTAAAGGAATCCACGAGTAACAGGTTTTATCATGTAAGATAGGAATAATATATTCTGTTTTACAATTAGCTTTAGCTGATGTCTGTTTAGGAGAGTTAAGGAGGATTCAGTGTCTACACAGTAACTTGCTGACTGCGAGGTGTCTTGCAAGACTGAAATAATAAACTGCTTACAGATCTACGTGTTTGGAAAAAGTGAAAGCTGCACTTCTGAGAGATGTTAGTCTTTGTCCAAAATAATGGAATATTTAAAAATTCAAATATTCAGAAATTCTTAATCCCTTAAAAACTTCAGTCCCTTATTTTGATGGTTATAATTGTCGGTTTTACAGTGCACAGAGATTCTAGTTCTATTACGTTTCAGCTTTCCACACTGAAAAAGTAAGTAGGTATGTGCTGGTTTAATTTGACAACAACACTGAAGTGTACTTGTACCACAGTGTGTTATTCATTCATGTATTTCTTGTGTCCTTGATGTCCTCTGAGACGAAGGGCTTTATATTTTAAATAAGGAGGAACACTACTATAATATGATTAATCCCTTACAGCTTTGATGCCTTCTAAATCCTTCCTCATTCTGCTTTAGAAATCTAACTTTTACGATGAGGGGGATGTCTGCTCCACACAAGTATTATAATTTAGGGCTTAATCCCCCAAATTAATGTTTAATCTGCACTGCTGCCTTGTTTTAAGAGCTGCTGAATAGGTGTCATTCAAAAAAAATTGTTTCCAGAGCTTTCTAATGCACATTTTTACATCAGTGCTATGATTTCCTTAGGTTTTACCATATATTGTAGCTAAGTGTCTAACACTGGGTGATGAAAGTTTGAGGGTACATGTTCTACTAACATAATCACAGAGGAACAATTCACCACACTGCCACTTTAGCCTCCCATCTAAGGAATCAGATTTAGCACAGTTTAGAGTTATAGATGCATAGTCACTGTATCTCTTCCAAGTGTATAAGCTGGTTTGGTTCAGAGTGGCTTTGCAGCAAGGGAAACAATATCTGCACTTTTTATGCCAATCCCCCTTTTTTTGTCTTCTGAGACACGATACTTTTTATGGAAGATGTGCTACACCAACATTTAGTACAACTGCTTTCAAGAATAAAATTGGTTCTAATATGAATTATTCACAATAGAGTACCTTGGAGACCTCAGATCTTTAAGATGGTCAGATGTGATCTGTCAAGATAAGGTAAAGGGAATGTTTAAGTTTTAAAGGAAAATGTTTTCTGGAACAGTGCTAGATACCAACAGTGACAATCTAGCTGAATTAAAAATTGCTTAATGTGATGCACATATTTATGGCAAAAATTCCTGTTCCTAGAATGTATCCCACCTCTGCCTTCAAGAAATAGGTATGAAAACAATAGGTGAGTTCTTGAAATAGCTGTTAGTTTTGAGGTTTTTTTTGTTTTCAGCCTAGTCATAATTGAAAAATCAGTTTTCATTCTTTCAAAATCCTGCACAAGTTTTCAAAAAAGACGCTGAAATCACTGCTTTGAAGGTTGGTCAGTTCTGAAGTTCACTGCTTATGCAAAGTCAGGCATAGTACCTCTTCTTTATTTTAGTGATTTGCCTCTGTAATAAGCAGTGAATTTCAGGTTTTTTTTATGATTCATCTTTGTCATTTATATGCACAGTGTTCACCACAATTTGTCCAAGCATACAAGGTAGGCCAGAAACATCCATTCATTTGTCTCTTTTATGAGCATTACCTTTTTAACCATGTTGGAAATATCCCAAATAATGCATTCATTAGAGGTACACACTGTCTGAAACAATAATTTCAAAATCTGTCTCCCCAGGGGTTTGGTTTTACACATGCTGAGTTAAATGATTGATGAAACTATGGCACATTAAGTGTTCAGTATTTCAAGTTACTGGGAAGTTTTCATCAACCTTAAGAAGATTTTGATTTAAAACATCACAGCCAAAATTTCTGCGTTTTCATTTGTAATTTCCTCTTTCATTTTGTTGCAGTCATGAATGACAATATTAACTAAATTCCATTTTGCGAGGTGCTGACCCTCCTAAAAATCATTGCCTTTCTTAGGAGTTGGTGGTTTTACTCATTTCACAGAAGACTTGCTATCTTTCAGGGTTTAATCCACTGAGATCAAGAACAAGTTGACTAAACAATATCAAAAATAGGAGTGAATTTTTTTGATATTGTTTCTGATGGAGGACTCAAGGAATCTGATCTCACCTCTATAAATTAACATACAGGAGATATGACACATAACAACATAAATTAAATACATATTTATTTAAAATAATACTTGTACCGCTTCCTCTGAGGTGAAAGCAATTATTCTGGACTTTTGCCTTTAAAATTCACAGCAGATTTCCAAGACTGTAAGAGGAAGAAAGAACAGGGGTTTGACTCCACTGTCAACGTGCACTGGAGGTGCTAAGAGATATATATTGGATGAATGTGGTCTAGTGGTGTACACTTTGAGTCTCATACTGCACTGATGCTTCTGTAGGTCTTGGACTTCTGTGACACACTGAAGGTTTCTGAGCATTTTTGAGAACCCAAATTCAAAAGACCCGATTTCCTTAAGCAGTTACCTACATGTGTAAAGTGTGAGTTGGTTAAAGCCAGCTCTTGCTGGCTTTAGGAAATAGAACCTTTCCAAATAATTTCATAGTCTTTCCTGGGAGGGTTTTCTTACTGGTAAATATTAACATTACAGATATATTCAGCTTGATACTCTTCAGAATTAGTAAACATGTCCCTTTGTACCTAAAATGAGGTAATGTTCCTACTGAAGTCGGTGTCTTTTGTGTATTCAGTATCTTTTCATTGCAGGCCACTGCATTAAAAAAAAAATAAATAAAGTATTAGGGGGGTGTTTTGATCCTGGTTTCTTATGGAAATGAAGCTTGTGTGATCAGTGTTAGTCACTGTGTTTGCCTGCCTGCTGCCCTTTTTGCTCTCTGATCCTCATAATTTCAGTTAAATTCGACAAAGAGGTAGAAAAATTTTCATAGTATTAGGTTTACTTTTTGAGAGTAGATGCCTAGATTGAGGAGATATACTCTAAAGAGGGAGAGAAGGAGCCCAGTTTCTGCACAGAAATCTGCAGAATTAATTGTTCTTTTTAAAGGATGGAAGTTAGACAGTGTAGGAACATTTAATCCCAATGTCCTGTTGAAACTCTGGGGAAGATATTGGTGAGCAAATTCCCAAGCCCTCGTATTATCCTGATGAAATTTATCAGCTAATAAGATACAGGTTACAAAAAAATACCAATATACTCGTGCCATTACTCCGGCTATTACCATTACTCCCTCAGAAAACTTTCTCGAGTGGTTTGGGTAGAAAAAAGACATTTAGGAATGTGGTCCGATGCATCCATTACATGTAAATTAAGAAGAATACCTTACACTATTTACAGCTGGCTGAGAACCATTTACTTTAATAATGACAAATTAGTCAAATCTTGTAAATCATTAACAAGCAATTAACTTTCTTTCTAGAGTTTCAGCAGAAGGGACTGTAACTGCCTAGGAACTTTATCTACCTCCCAAAGCAGCTGACTCTGTTAGATGGCAATATGTGATAAAGGGCTTTGATATGTCACAGGTGTCTTGGGAAAGGAGACTGATACACAAATTGGCCTTTTACCCCTGCTACTGAGACCTTCTAGAACTGTTGTTGTCTTCTCTCTCAAATGGAAGTCTGTTGGTACAAATAAATTTGTTCAACTTCAGTGGAAGCAGTACAATCAATGCAATGTATTTGTCCAGTACAGTGTATTCCCAGGCAGGGAGGACAGCTAGACTTTATACTTTATTTTGTACCAATATAAATAACATCTGTAGCAGACAGGCTACTAATATTTTTATATACAGATCTGGACTATATTATACCTTTCATAAGAGAAAATAACATTTTTGATAAAAGGTTTTCGTAGTTTGTTACCTAAAAGTAAGCTCTTGCGACTTCTTTAGTTTTGGTGAGTTTAAAAAGTGCTAGTCAACAGTACAAAGGATCCAAATATTTATTTAGATATGTTGTGAGTATGGATTTACTTGATTCCTTCAAGACTCCTGTTCTCTAAACTCCTGGCTTACATAATTTTATGGATCAAAAAACTAAGCCTGCTTTTGAAGATTTATCTTTAAAAAAAGCTACTTTTATAAGTTANGAGTTGTGACTGGTAACTATTCTCTAGAGAAGTCATTGAGAAGAGTCGGACAGCCTTTACAGAGCCAGATCCTTAGGGTATTACTCAAGCAAAGTAACTATTGAAATATCAGGCCCTGAGGCTGAAGTCTTATGTGTGTATATAGCTTTATGCACTGTGAGTATTCCTATTGACTTCAGTGGGATTACTGACAATGAGTATAGTTAAACATGTGCATAAATCTTTGGGGTATACAAGTCTTTAGAGTTTTCCCCGTTTATGACTGAGCATTTCAAGGTTTAATTTGTAGAAGCTTGGGAGAAGCTCATTTATACTCATTATTTGAGGCTTCTGGACAAAGCAGGAGCACAGTGATTTGTGTTTCCAACTTCAATGTTTTTTTTAAATAGTTAAGAGAATATTTATTTTGCAAATGTAGCTGTAACAATTAACGTGATTTTTAGCCATCATATGAAATACAGGCAGTTCCTGATAGCTTAACTGGCATTTTTGAGAGAGAAAAAAATAATGCCATGTAATTACTGAACTGGGTTTTAAAAGCATGCAGATACACCCAGGTATATATTCGCACACAAGCACGCTTGCACACGTACAATATTTATATAATTTCCTTGAGGAGTTGGGAGGTTTTTTTGATGTATTGATTTTTACCTTTGACCACATTTACTAAATGGACTAAGTAAATACAAGTAAAATGTCACCAAGTCTTCTGTGTTCTTTTAAAACTTTGGATGACACAAAGTCGCTGTACAGCCATTGTTAGGCAG
>VZTV01056381.1:0-25467 GCA_013400875.1 Anhinga rufa
TATACAATTCTGTGTATTCTGTGCGAGTCTCTAAATCCCCCCCCAATCCATTCCAAAGCCAGTAAACATCATGTCTACGTGTGCTCAGCAGGCCCCTCCAGGGACTGGTGTGTGCTGTCTTCTCCAGGAAGGAGCAGGAACAGCCCCAGGAAGGGAAGGATCAGCGGCAGGTAGGCAGCCGCCGCCTCCACGCACAGACAGTTTCGCCCTGGATGAGCAATCTAATCCCAAGGCTGTCTATTTTTCCCCCCCCCTCTCAAAACAAATTAAGATGTTTCTTCCAAGCTGGAAGGGGATTTGACCACTGGGCTATCCCAGGTTAAACTTTTTCATGAAGCATTATTTTTGTCACAGCCTCAGAGAGCCAGACAGGCCACGGGGGCACTTCTGTCCCCAGCCACGAATACCCAGGAAAAGCGGTGAAAAAGGGCACATGCAGCAGCTCCCCCTTCCCTATATTCATCACCTGCCTCTGCAAACAGCTGGAATAGGAATTCCTCAGCTTCGCTAGGGTCTTGTCTTAGCAACTGTGTTTAAGTCAATATTCATTTGCTGTATGTGGCAACTTTAGTTAGGTACTCAAGAAAACAAACACTCCTGCATGGCGCTGCCTGGGAAAAGCAGGTTTTGACTTAGCAACATCTCCAATGACTTGCTGCAGAAAGGTCTGGAGCACGTGCTGCTTGCGCTAGTAACCCGGGGAATTGCGTGCTATTGACTTTAGTCAGCAAGATCAACATAATGTTTGTTTCTGTGCACTGTGCCGGCAATTTAGACTGGGTGAAGGGGTTTACAGCAAGCAACCCTAGCCCAGTCCTGCTCAATGCTTTATACATGCAAATAGGCACAATCACTTCATTTGAAGGCTCAGCATGAATTTTCCATCTCTAAAGCATCTCCAAGGAAAACAGAGCATAGAATTCATTCATGACAGGCCCTCACAGAGTCTATTTCCCAGTCCCCGGCTCAACGTCCCTCAAAATCATGAGGAAAATCATTTCCCTCAGGCTCTGGGTTTGGAATTAAGTGCCAGATTTGCAGATTTGCTCGGGACCCCGAGCAAATTCAAGGGGCTGAACACTTCCGAAAGCTGCCTGTTTAAAGGCTGCCCCGGGCAGACAGGCTGCTCGCAGCCAGCAGTGCTTTCTCTGGCTGCCACAGAAGCACACTCTGGCCTTTTACTACAGCCTCTCCTTTCTTGCCCAGAGCCTCTTCCCGCGTAACTTTTCGAGTTACAAACAAGGGACAGACACGTGCCCTGAACCCATCCCTGGCTGGGCCAGCTGTTATTCTTCAGAGCATCTCCTCCTTTCTAATTTAAAAGGAGGAGGAAAACAACAACCCAACACCAAAAAAACCCCAGCATATTGTCACTGTCAAGCCAACAAGGGCCCGTGAAGACAAGACGCTGCTCTCAGCTGCTGCATACATGCGAGGAAGGGAGCAGAGGCCAACAGAGCCCACATGCATCAACCTCTCTCACACTTTGGACATCTCTGCTGATCAGCTATGAGATGCTGAGATCTGTTACCGCCTACCAAAAGCTGGGTATGTGGTCTTGAGCCCAGCACAGCTTCCAGTAACAACTCCTATTCCAAACGCGTAGAGTGGATTGGACTGGAGGAGAATGGAGCTGCAACAACTTGACACACAGCGCAGGCAGTCCACAGCAAAGGCAGGGTTAGAGCCAAGGGCTCCCGTCCCCAGCCCAGCCCCACGCGCTGCGGTCAGCCAAGTGCCAAGAAGCAAGGCTCATGAGGGAAGTTTCTGAAGTGCGTTTATCAAAGCAAGCTGGATAAATAGTGCTGCTGCTTAACAGTCCTCTCATAGGCATTTACAAACCCAGGCACTCGAACGTTAAGGAGTTTATCTGGCAAAGTGCTTTCTTCTGCAGTGGACGCTGCTGGGAGTTTTGCAATGCAAGTCACAGGCAGCGAAGCAAAATCCAGCTCAGAGGTTCTGCCAGATCCAGAACAACAAGCAGAGCAAAACCTGACACCAACACCGCTCGCGGAGCCCGTGTACGAGCATTACTGGCATCCGCCACCACCACACTCCCTGGGAGACAGATAAACCCTTGGTTTCACAGCGGGGAGAGAGAAGCAGCTTGTGCAGAAGTAGGATTAGAGATGCAGACCACCTTTCCTGGCAGGTTTGTACAAAGGGCTGAGCAGGGTCTTGGCTGCACACCCTGGAAATCCCTGCAAGTGGCAACCCGCGTGCTCAGTGGGAAGCAGCTTGGTCCTTTGGATTAAACTGGCAGAAACAGTTTAAAAAAAAAAAAATCGGAAGCTTCTGTTATACTCAAAAGCAGCAGGTTTATGTACCTTTGGAAACACTTCCTCTGACGAGCAGAATAGATCAATACATAGATAGAAAGCACGAGCAAATACAGTCAGTAGTCCCTTGTCTTATTCCATACAGGATCAACACAAAAAACCACCACCACCCAAACCAAACTAAAAAACATTACATTCAGGAAAGCGGAGCAGGAGCAACGAATGCTCGATTCTCCATACTTTATTTTCCCCACCAGCAACTTCCAGATCAAAACCACTCAGTTTACAAGCGACAAGTGCATTGTGCACCCCGCCCCAGCTCAGGCTGGGGTCTGCAAGTCAAGCTGAGCTCCCTCCGCTACATATACCACCAAACCCCCAATACCAGATCCTCCCATCCGAGCCGTGTTTGCAACTGCTTCGTTAACACACAAGGGCGGGGGGGGGCTCTGTCTCCCTCCTCTGCAGCTTCAATCCACGGTGCAAAGAAGAAAATTTTTAAAAGAGGATAAAATAAAAAAAAAATTTAAAAAACTTGGTTTGTCTCACTCAGGACGACTGCCTGCGTGTTACGGAGCTGGTCCTGGGGAGCCCGGCACCCGATGCTTTAGCCGCAGCCTCTGTGAGGCGGGGAGGAGATCCCCCGTCTCCACGCTCTGTCCAGAGCTGGGACTAGTGCCGAACCTGCACATTAATTAAAGGTTAATGAAGAGGATCAGAGTGCAGACATCAGTGCCCTCTACTGGGACCAGTCAGAAGGGCTTATGGGGGAGTGCTGGGCATCCTGTGCGGCTCCCAGCAGAAAGGCTGGATGTACCCAGGCTTGGGAAGCCCAGGTTGGTGCCGCATAGGTGCGAGACCCGCTCCGGAGACTGGCAGGCAGCGTGCCCTCCCCGAGCACTGCACAGGCTCCTTCCTCCCAGCACCCCATCACCATCACACCACATCGCCTCCCCCACTGCCTCCCCACACAGCCCCATCCCCGAAACTGCGTTTAAGACTTCTGCCATCAGGCAGTAGGAAATCAAATGGTCTTATCAGAGAGCATTAGGACTAACACGCCTTGGCCCGCTGCCTCGCTACCGAGCTGTGCTCCAGCTGGGCTCAGCGCCTCGCAATCTCCTCAGCAAGGCACCTCCATGACTCTGAGCTGAATCAAGTTTGACAGTGCTCAGCAAAAGAAGATCCCGAGGGAAAGGAAAGGAAGGGGGAAGGTGGGTTTTACAATTTATAAAACCACTTTCAGTTTGACTGCATTAGCTTTGCCTTAGGCTCCAAAACATGACGAAAGCCAGCCAGCAAGAGAGGGGGAGCGGGGAGTGGGGGAGGGAGAGGGGAGATGGCAACGAAGGAGAAAGCTGTAATTGCAATTCCTGGAATTCACTTTTAATGCTAGCTGCTGAATACAGTAAACACACTCTCGAGTCCAGGGAATAAGCATTGATTTTTTTTTATTTATTTTTTTTTTGCAAGTGTTCCAGTGAAAAGCTTCAAATCAATCCTGTTCTGTCAGACACTTTTGCCTCTTGGCCTCCAATTATTCACTCTCCACATCCACCCTTCCCTTATCTCACCTTCGCTGGACACACCTGATGCTGAAGGAGCACTATTTTACCAGGTATCGTGCCCTGCACCAGCCAACGGGGCCAGGAGAAGCCGGAGGGATCCACGGGGAGCCAACGTGGCACGGACAACCTCAGCATATGAGAAACTTCACCTGCAAAGTGCACGTGGGAGCGAGGGACAGCCAGAGTGTGGGTGTTTCTTCCTCATCACAGCTCCATACATATCATGGGAGATGTTTTGAAGGTTCAGTCAAGCTCTACACACACACACAGGGCACACAGGAGCTTTTTGGTGTTTTGAACTGAACCTTCAGAGGCTGCTGCACAGAACCATGAAGGACTCAGTCCCAGTGGGAGCCTCCTCTCCCCACTGCCTCCCCAAAAGTCCTCCAGCTCTCCAGGTGCCACGGTATCAAAGCTTCATTTGTATTCCCAAAGCTTCATTTTCAGTGATGGCTAAGTCAAGGCAAAAGACTGGATTTTCATTCCAACCATTTGTAGGCTTACTAGTAACGTTTGGTCTCACAGAGGCAGAAGCTAAGGGGGAAGAGCTGTGTATGGTAACACAATGTGGCCAGCACTCCCCCGCTCAAGTAATACCGGTCCCAGCAAGTCCTACCGGCTGCCAGTCCCAGCTGGCAAGCTTCAAAGTAGAGGAAAAAAATTTCACTTAGCCAGGGAACAACTCAACACTCCTCTTGTAACTTCTGCAGAGACACGCTGTAAAGATTTTACAATAAGCGTGGCATTGACTTTGATTGTCTCTCTGTGCTCAGGAAGATAAGATGTGCGAGAGAAGAACCACTCACGAGCTATTTGTTGTAGGGTTTTTGATGCTTCCTAAGACTCTACCCCCTGGATTGCAGCATTTTATTAATCTGCTCCAAGAACAGAGGAAGGAATATCAGGTAGAAAACAAACCTAGTTGTGGGATAGGGACAACAAGCCCCCTCATCACACAGATTATGAGGCCCATGCAATCTCTTTTAAACTCAAGGTGGGGCAAAGCTGATTATTTGTCATATTTTAATTCCATGTGAGCCTCAAACAACTGCTCCTCTGCTCCCATAGCAAAGGGAAAGCTTCAGCTCCCCATGCTCATGACACGCTCTCATACTGTAGAGGCGAGGTGGGACAGTGCTCTGCCAGGGAAACAATGTCCACCCACGCAGGAGTGCAGAGCTGTCCGTATGTCACGCTTACAGCCCCTGATCAAGTGCATCCCACTCAAAAGCCACAGCTGAAATTTCCTAGGACAAAACTGGGCTCCATCCTTCTCCAAAACAAACACTGATGGAAGCAGACACTCGCATCCCATGGGCTCCTGCCACGCGTGCCCTCCCTTTTCCTGCCTACCTGTTTGTCCCACCCAGATCAAGACCTCCTGGCACAGAGAATTTTCTCTCACAAATTCAGTTAGGTAACTGCAGATGTGAGGAAGGGTTACCGGTGTAGTTACATGACCTTCAGCTATCCACAGGCTAGACATTTCCTTCTGACAGCTCCCACATTCACCCTCAAATTATATGTACTGTATATGACTGTTAAGAATAATCACAGTATTTGTAGTGGTGTGTTAGGCACCAAATTATGTATAGGCAAAGCGATTAGTACCACTATTTTCTATCAAGACAATTTGCAGCAAGCATAGCATCTTCTCACTCCCCAGCCAGGAGCAGCATTGCGTGAAATCTTCAAAAACAAATATGTTATCAGAAGTCTCAACAGCAGAGCTCAGAGGGGGTTGTAACAGCCTTGATAATTTTTAATTCTTCTCACCCCAACGCCTTTCTTTTCTGTCCCAAGTGACTTCTACTTTGAGCTTTGACTGCGCATTGCTGCAGCTGAGTTCTGTACCTAGCGCTTAATGGCATAAAAACTTCTGCTGACTACCATCTCTAGAGAAAAACCTGCTCTTTAAGTTTGTTTACTAAAAATCAAAATCAACTATCCATCTCAATCCCCTGTCCTACAAGCCTTCAGTCTCAGTCTCACATTCAGAGTCCCGTTTCCCAGGAGGAAGCCAGAATACGCTCAAACCATACACAAAATCCATGCCTTTCACGGTTACCAGAGTCTCGTCGTTGGTAAGACCTCTGGGTCCAGGTCTCACACAACAGCAGCTCAATGCTGCAGCAGGTCCAACACAGGGCCAAACCTTTGGCCCATCATGGTTAACTTCTCTCCCACCTTTTATCCATGTGCCTTCTCCAAAAAGCCAAGCACCTGCCTTCTAAAGCCTGCCCAAGTTTGAGCTAAAAGGCACTCTCCTGTGCTATGCCCTTAGAAATAACAGATCTAACACAGTAATTAGCACAGCCAAACCAAGAGGAAGATTACTTTAATGGCAGATTGGCCCATGGGGTAGGAAGGAAATACCAGTTCTTCTAGGGAGATGAGGAATCTCAGCCTGGGGGCTGATGAGCAGCTTGTAGCAACGATGGAGAAGACAGGGGGCAGCAGCTGCGGGGAAGGAAGCGATGAAGCTTTGGAAGTAGGGGAACAGGAATGCTGGTGCCCTTGATAGCTCTCTCTCCAAGGTTGATGGAGCTGCCAGGAGGTACAGCATGTTCTCTCCTATTGATCTATCAATGTCTGCTTTACAGAGAAGGGATTACTCACTTCTGATAACATAGCAAGGTTGCCACTGATGAAAATCAATGGATCTGAGCTACCTAGCCTTCATTTAATTAGATCACGCTGTAAATACATCGGGAGCAAAGGAGAGACATTCTCCATGACCACCTCCGCTCTGTGTTCCTCTCCCCAATTTTAGACAAGTATCTTCCTGGGATTATCAAGATAAATGGACTTAACCAACAGACTTTTACTGTCTGTTCTGTAGCCAAAAAAGGAAAAGTTTACTTCTCCATCACCTCGGTCCACAGCTGGTAAAGCCAGCCAGGAAGAGAAGGACACTAGAAATGTGCAAGCAAATTACTGGCAATTAGCTCTGTGGGAAGGCGGATTGGATTATGACCGAGTGCGAGATCAGACAGCTTTTTACCAGCTAAATAAGCAACAAGCAGTTTGAGAGAGATTTCTTCCCCTGTTTACAAGGCCAACCAAGGCCAGGTTAATTAATCTCTCTTTCCAGTTGCCCTTCTCACTAGGGCTTGTTCTCCACTTTGAGCAAAGCACCTGAGACAGCTGCTCAGATCTCTCACATTGCAGGGTGATGAAAACAAAGGCACAGATGAAAATTGCTTTAGAGCTTAGCCTCTCAGAGAAAACAAACGTGCCCATGCTGTAATTAGGACTAGGCATGCAAAAAAGAACCAGATCTTTGACTGGTGCTTAACCAAGGACAGTAAATAAAAATAACAGCGATCCCTTCCCACACACACACACAAACAGGCAAAGAAAAGGCAGGCCTATTTTTCTGAAGCTCACATAAGAGGTTGGTTCATCTCTCTTGATCCTCATACAAAGGCAGATCCCAGGCACAGACTGTGGTTCCGTGCATGCTAAAAAACGGCAGCAATGCCATATCAAAACAAGACATTCAAACACACACTTCTCCCCCTGGGGAGAGCTTATACACAGCACTGACACGCAGTTACGGTGTTTCATGAATTGCTCGGAGCTATTCAGATCCAACAACCATGGCTGCAATACAGAATATCATCTTAAAGTGGTGGCACAACCCCCTGCAATGCTCCCAGCCAGCAGCAAGCAGCTGGGTTAGTGACATGCCAACACTTCCATTTGGAAGCTGCCCTTCCTGCTCCTCCTCCAGACATGTTTTAAGGCATTTAGTAACAGTGATAAATTCTCACACATTTGTTTTAATGAAAAGGTTCCTAGCAATATTTGCTTTAACTTGCCATTAACAGCACAATTAGAGCTGCAAGGCCAAGCTGAATGGTGCCTCAGCCAGTCCTCTCTGCACAAACACTGCCTCCATCCTTTTCTCTTGAAAAGGCAGCACATCTCAGCTCCTTTCCTAGCACTTACGCAGAAAATAGAAGGCAAAAGTGCAGCAGGCACCAGCACCAAGCATTTCCACAGTCCTGCAGTAAGCCAGTTAAACCAATGAGCTGTGGCGCTCTTTTAACACAGCTGGTAATAGATGGGCAAGTCTCCTGTCTGTGGAAGACTTGAGAGAGCTAAAAGTCTCCGAGTTTGCTGGTGCTTTGGTAATAGAGTTGATGGGCAGCGTGATCTATCTGGCTGTCCAGAAACATCAGTCAGCATCAGGATTTGCCCTGTCCCAAAAGAACATCTCTGCTCTCACAAAACCCCTGAAGGGCATAATCTGCAAAAGGCCAAACAAGCAGCCAGTCAGAGGGTTGCAAGAGCTCTCCTGGCACAGCTACCTCGGTGGTAGGAGAATCTGCAGGTACAGCAGGGCTGGCAAACCTTTTCTCACAAGAGACAGGCTACCAACCCTGCTGTCTTCCACCTCTTTCAAGGTCTCCCTTCCAAGCACGTCTTATCATCTGTCAGCCCCAGCACAGCTCTGCAGCACTGTGCAGTCAGTCTTTGTGCAAGAGGCAGGTGCCAAAGTCTTGAGTCACCAGGCTCCCATCCCTGCCACAGGTCCCTTCAAGCTGGGGACACAGGGAAGGATCACAGTCTCCACACATACATGCTGCTCCTCAGGATCCAGGCATGATCTCTAACCCACTTGCTAAAAGACTGATGTGTTCCATAGAGGAATAAGACATCCTTGGCAACATCTCTTCCTCCTTAGCAGGGGTGACCTAGAGGAATTAATAAAATATGCTTTTCTCTGGGTTTTTGCGAGGGCTCTGCTGGCAAAAGGACAGGCTGCAACTCCAGGGAAAGAGGCTGTGGAGTGAGGCACTCATTCTACAAACGAGAGGGCAGAAGGCAAGGGCTGCTTGATCAGGAGTTGTCAGCAGTTTTTAGCTGGAAAGATTATGGCAGTGATTCTCAAGGTAAGGGCTCTCTAAGAAAAGAGGACAAGGGAGGGAAAAATACCCTTATTTCTAGATTATCTTATTTCTTAGACCCCTTGTTATCAACTGCTTTGAGATACGGCCATGGATGTCAGAAGGCAACTAGCACTACTTCATACTGGCTGCAGAACAATGCTAGAACAGGAAAACTGTCCCTGTCCCAGTGACCTCGGTGACTGACTCCTGTTTTTCTATTGCTCTTTATCAGGGATAGAGGAAAGAGTAAATGAAGCATGCACTGAAAAAAAGAACAAAAGTCAACAGAAAGACTGAGTTAAGTTACAAAATA
The DNA here is from genome assembly GCA_013400875.1 of Anhinga rufa. Classification (NCBI taxonomy): domain Eukaryota; kingdom Metazoa; phylum Chordata; class Aves; order Suliformes; family Anhingidae; genus Anhinga; species Anhinga rufa. Next base: position 9,059 of record VZTV01056381.1, read on the forward strand.
GTACATCTCCAAGACCTTGATTCTTTTCTCAAATGCAGTTCAAATTGGCTAATGTGTTAAAAGATTACTGGGTTAGAAAGAGTAGGATACATGGACAGAATGCAATCACAAGTGCCTCATTTCTCTTGGAAGCTCTATTAATGGACAAGACACTCTTTTGCACATAGATAAGCCCAAAGCAAAGGGTAGCAGTAAGGAAGACAGAAGGAAACACCTTACAGGATCAATGCCTCTCTGTTTCACTGGCAGCTTGTCCCAGGCCTTCTCTAGGCTTCCCCACATCTGCATGCACGCAGCCCTCTGCAATGAAGACAACCTCCCTGTCACACTTACATAGCAACAACTGATCTGTAATTAATCATAATGCCAACTCAGCCCTGAACTTCTTTCACTCCTTCCACGTTAATTTCTTTAATTTATTTCTGTAATATTGCTAGTCTCATGACTTAATTTTTCTCCATGCAATTGTAAAGGGATCTGGAAATAATTGCACAGCCACGTAAGGCAGGAAATAATTTCACACGTCAAGTTGTGAAGCCCACTTTGATCTGGGGCCACTCACGTAAATGAACACAAATCAATTGGCTGTGGTATTGACACTATAGGTGGGTGATAGGTATTCTCCTCCTGTTTCAGGTAACTTCAGGACCCACAGCCACAGTTCCTAGAGCCCCTGTACTGGGAAACACATCCCTTGTCCTTGCTGACTTTGATAGAGGTCTGCCAGCTGGCACCAGGGTAAGATTTATCCCTTGTCACACAAGCCCATCCTGTGCAGATCTCGACAGCAGCACTGGGGACAGTAATACCCAGGAGCAGAGTTTTCTTAAGTGGATTCAGCAGACCTGGGCTCAGTTCTCAGCTTTAACTGCCTCTGGCCTGGGATGGCCTAGCCCAAAACGTGACACAACCCAGTCTGACTAGATTTAGTTCAGGGCTCCACACTAGCACCCTCTGCAATGCTGCTTTCTCCCTCTGAGCTCTTCCAGCCAATGCTTGTTAAGCCTCATCACAAATCGTAAACCTCAACCCAGAGTTCCCGTCACTGCCGCAAGCACACCACCCAAGCGTCGTTATATCTTCGGCACGACTCAGGCAAATCATTTAATCTTGGTACCTCATTTCCTCTAAAGGATCATTTCTCCTCTGTTTCATCATCTCTGGGATAAAGACTATCCCCAGCTTTAGGTACGACATTTAGCACTGAGGGTCCCTGGCCGCGCAGAGCAGGATCTAGCTGCGGTGGCGATACAAATGCTCTCCCTGCTCCCAAGCCCAGACAAGCCAAGATGCAACAGCCATCTCCCCACAGGAGCCACACCAGCGGCTGATTCATTCCCAAGCGACTTTCACATGAGATACAGCTTCCAAAAGCTAATGACACCACATGTGCTGCTGCAGCATGCGAAGCTGACCAAATAGCTTATCGCCTTCCCCTCAGCTTATTACACCTCGGCAGCTTTCTATCTGGGAAAAAGGAACACTGAGAAACCATTTCACTCTGAGCTTTCTAATAGGGACCAGCACAGCTTTGAAAGCAAAGAGCTCAGGCAGACACAGGCACAGTTTCGTCTGGGTCAGGTGGCTGCTTTATCTCCTCGAGAGGTCTGTGCAGACAGTGGCAGTGCAGGAGCCCCACACACATCTTGCCAGTGCAGCCACCAGTCCATTCAGTTTGGCTTTTCACAGGGAGAACACAGTGCCTTTGAAAGATTTCCAATTACCAGCAAAAAGGTCAGGCAGCCCATCAATACTGTGAGTGGGCACAATTCAGGGAGCCACACAGATGCTCCCCTGTGCACCCCAGGAGAAGAGCCAGCATCCCCACTTGCACGGAGTGGATGTGGACGAGGAGTCCGACTTCACCCCTGAACCTCTTCTGATTTCCCTGAAGTACCATCACCCGGTTTTGGGGAGAGGCAGGCACAAGGGGAGACTCTTTGCCCTAGTGGGGGGAAATGGGGGACAAAGCTGGGGCACAGCAGTTTGGCTCAAGCCACTGAGCAGAAGAGTCAGAAGCAGGACCAGGTCCCTCCATTACCCGCAGGGCACCAGGCAGGGAGCAAAGCCCAGCCTGTCGCATCTAGATCGGCTCCTCCGTGCAGCGGAGCTGTGCTCGCTCAGGCGGAAGAGACTGCAGCTCCCCTCCGCACGCTGAAACCAGCTCTGTTGCCAGTTCCTTCCAGTATGTAAAACAAAGAGATGTCAGCTCCCGGTGACAATGAAATTACAGTTTAGGGGAGCCCTATACCTGTCAGGAAACAAAACCCTGACCCTCCAGGCTGTCTCCAGAGCTCTGCAGATTGCTCAGGCACCATTGTTAGAGGTTTTGTTTCTTGTTGTAAATGTGGGAAGAGAGAATCATCATCAGCCACCAGCAGCAGCAAACACAGACGTGGTGGAAACAGCCTGTGAAATTAATGGAAATGGCTTCTTGTCCCTGTGAGGAGCAGAGGGGCCTTCAGCAAAAGGGCTGGAAACTTGGACAGTCTCCCGCCTTCTTCAGCGAGAGTGCCACGACCTCCAGCATGTTGGGAGAGGAGAGAAGAGGCTGAGCTGACACAGCACCAGCCTCACATCCTGACCTCCAGCTCTGCAGGTCCCCACGGGACATGGCGCACACCCCAAAGGAGAGAAAGGTGAGAAATGCAGTGCTGTGGCAGGCAGGGCCAAGAGCCCTCCCTGGTCCAGGCCAGCCCTGAGAAACCATCCAAGTCTGGTGCAGTGGCAGGGATGGCTGGGAAAGCAAGCTGGGGAGGCAAAGGACTCTGATTTAACTCAGGTGGGCAGCAAAAGTTCAACACCATTCAGTCCTCAGCGGGGGTGAACTCAGTTGCCAGCTCCAGTTAAGCCCAGGGTGCCTGGCTTTCCTCTTCTTTTAGCTCAAACTCAGTACAGACTTTTTTTTTTCTTCCTCTAGTGCAGATCAATCTATGGAAATGAGCTCAAAGACAGGATTGCGTTGTTTGCATGTGCTTTAGAGATGCAACATAAGGCAACTAACGGCATCCTGGAGCCTCAGGCAAACTCCCTGCAGAGAAAACACCAATATGTTGTAAAGCAGCTTATTCATTTCGTGATGCAGACCCCTTTGGGCTGAAGGAAAGCGGTGAAGACAGGCCGGGCAGCCGCTGCAGGTGGGCTCCCCTGCTCCACGCTAGTAAAATGGCTGCAGCGTCAGCGTGCAGGTAGGCTTCCCTGCATTGACAGCAAGAAGCTGGGCTGCTGTGGAGCATGCAGAGGGAAAGTTTCTAATTAAAATCCCCCAGGAAACTGCTCTGGAAAGAAAAAGGAAAAAAAAAAAAAAAAGAAGACCAAAAAACACCTCACCATTGCAAAATTCCTGACTGAACCTTTTCATTTTCATTTTATACTACAATAGGAGGAACGCAAACAATAGCTGAAAGGAAACACTCTGATTGTCATGAAGCAAAGTGCCACGTTCATTTTTCATCAAACGTGGATGAACCCTATTAAAAATAAAAAAATCCATTTCCTCACTTCATTATCTTCCCCCCACAGAAAAACCATCCCCTCAGGACGGCTCACAGCTGGCTCCATTCCCTGCCCTACCACCCTCATCTGCTGCCCCAGAGCCGCTCTGGCCACTCTCCTCCTGCTTTCTTCCCCAGATACAAGAGATTTGGGAAGGAAAGGTGCAGGAATGGGCCAGTCCCCAGTCCAAGCGCCATGCCAGCCCACCATTCCCTCAGTGGCAGCACCACCATAAAATGGCCACCTCCCCTAACAAGGCCTGGCCATGGCGCCACAGCCGGTCCCTGTCAGGCTGGCCATGTCCAGCTACCAACGAAGCACTTGTCCCCCTCCACAGCAGCAAAGAAGGGGAAAAGGAAGAAAATTTTGGCTGGCATCACTGCCGCAAGGACGAGGAGGGCCTCCCTTCCCACCGTGGTGCCTGCCTGGGGCAGCCCCTCGCGGGGTGGCAGGGCTGGGGGACAGGGGCCAGCTGACACCCATTCGAGGGGAGATTCACCCGGCCGTGCTCACTTACACTGTTACCGTGGTAACGTCCGCTCGGTACAGCATGTGAAACACTCCATGCGCTTATTGATTGAGCCGCCGTCAAATTCAATCACAAGTGAAAATGGATTTTTTAATGCGACTATTAGCTGCTTTTGAAAGGCAAATTGAGTTCAGTTATACCGAGTCAGCCATCAAAAAACAATTTGCCGTCAGCCAGACGGTCCGGCGAGGCGCCCGACCCAGGGAGAGCCACAGAGGGGAAAGAGAGGCCGCTCACCCGTACTTTGGGAGACCCGAACCAGGAATGGAGGGGAAATAAGGCTTTTTTCCCCCCCTCTCAATGATGCTCTGCATGAGGAAGATGAGGTGCAAGGCTGGGCTTTGAGGAGCTGGCATGGAGACTGCCACACGTCTCTGGGACGCAGCAGGGCTGGAAAGCCATCACCTGCCCTGGGGAGTTCAAAGGCAGCAATATGAATGGGTTTCATCATAAAAACCCAAGCTGGGCTTCAGGATGAGCAAGATGGAGGGTCTCCCCAAACATCAGGGTGTACAAGAGAAGCCAAGATGAGAAGGACATGCGACCCAAGCGATCACAACAGGCTCCTGACCACACCAAGAAGACCAAAGTGAAGCCAAGCCAACATCACCTGCCTCCATACCACCCCACATCCAACATGATTCAAAGCTCATTTCCTTCTAGCAGCTGGAAAATAAGATTTTTCCCTCGCTGATTAGGGAAGCAGATTCTCATTACTATGTTAAGTGAGGATCAATATTGCAGCCAAGTCTGAAATCAGCCCTGTCTGGTGAGGTGCTGAGCATACCAGTTTCCCCAGTTCGGGGTTGAGCACCGGCCCTGGGGGCACAGACAGTTTCTCCAGGATGGCTTCACAGGGACTAGGAGGTGGCAAGACAGGACAGAGCTGATTTTTTGCTAAAACTTGAAGTTTGGACAAAACTACACTAGATGCAGCTGGATTTGCCTGTATACACATCTCTATAAGTAAAAAAAATCTATATGTAAAAACCACTTTGAAATACCTACTTTCCCCCCCCCCCCTCCCTCTGTGGAGCTGAAGGACTATAATATAGTCCATTAATTTTAAACTCGGTTTTTCAGAAGCCCTGAGAACCTAAAAAAGCAGACCTCAAGTAAATAAATAAAAATCCAGTTTCACTTTGGAATGCCGGCCCTTCCAATAGTCCTCTCAATCCCATGAGCAAACTTACTTACAGGCATTATTAAACACTTGCAAAAGCAGTCCAGGAATTTCTATAGCGGCATAATCCAAAGAGATCTGCTTTCAAAGAGTCTGTGCTTCCTGCAAAGCTCGTAGTCTCAGCTAATGAGAGCTTAACCACATGTTTGTGGCGGATGAAATAGTATCATTTTGCAATTATTATCATTCAAGCATTATTTATTTAACCTGCAGCCACATTATATTGACTGCAGAATTGCTGTCATTTTTACTTTTGATGGCTCTCTTACTGAGCTGAGCTTGAGGAATTGTGCTTGATGTTCCCAGTGCGGGAGACATTTTTTCCCTGCACGCCCATCCTCTCCCCAGCCAAACCCAAGACTCTGCTCCAAAGCTGGTGCTATTTGGTGCTGGTATCCCCAGACAAAAGGGCCATTTACAGGCCTTTTCACATCTTCTCTGCCTCACCTTCCTCTACTGCCCGTATTTGGGGAATTAATCCATTCTTGCCATCAATACAAAGCACCATGCACCAAAGAGTTCCAGATGCTGAAGGACAGAAAGCAGACATTAAGCCACCTTTTCAACCTGCCCAGCTGCTCTGAAAGCTCATATATAAAAGAGCTGTAGAGGTGTGGCAGCAGATGAGGGGCTCTGTGCACCCCAGAAAGTCAAAATGGGAGCTAATAGCCTGCCTTGTGCTAAAAACTTCTCCAAGGGAGGCTGCAGGGAAGCAGCAAGGTGGCTCACAGCCACCATCCGCAGTTTTTGCAGCAAAATAAGTACCAAAGGGTACATTTCTCAAGATCTGAATGCCAGCAGGGTTAAAAAAAAAAAATAAATTCTGCCATCCCTCTCTCTCCTGGCCCTGGTTCCTCTCTCACACTTTCCTCCCCTGAAGCCTAGCGAGATGTATTCACTCAACAGGAAATCCAACATTTTCCTTCACCTTCTTCTTTTTTCCTCTCTTTTAATTTTCCCTAAATGTAAAGGATGAAGTCACCTCTCCTCCAGTGATGAAACATCTGCCTGGAGAAGCTTACAGTGCAATGCAACATATTTTGATCACTGCTACATCTAATTACAGAGGAGAGAAAAATCACAAAGCAGGGTTGGAATTTTATTTTCCCAAAAAAAAACATAAGGCATCTGAAAAAATAATAGAAAAGCATCAGCACTGACAATCAGACCAGAGGCAGCTTCCCCACCAGCCTTGAAAAACAGCACCAGAATACTTGGAAAGAGAAAGATTTCAAAGAGTGAGATCAGGGAAAGATGAATTGCCCGTACCAAGGGCAGATGGGAATCAAATCAGAATCTCAGTATCCTCAAAGCCAAAGATCACTCAAGCCAGGACACAATAATACGCCTACATGTCCATCCTTTTGGGTTCACCAACATTTATTCAAGGTCAAGTTCTTGCTGATCCCTCACACCTACTCTAACGCACAAGGAAAGGAGGGACGATGGTGGGGGAAAGAGACACCTGTGAGAACAACGTTAAGCCTTAATGACTGACTCGCGTTCACAGGTTTCAAGGCCAACCAAATACTTGATCCTTGGGAGCCAACACGCAGAGGGAGCAAAGGCTTGCTCTCAAAACTGAGAAGCACTGGCTTACCCTAGACAGAGGCAGTGATAGTGCAACTCCAGAAGGAAGCCCAGGTTGTTGTAGGGAAGGTCTGAGGGCATTCAGCTACAGCTTAAAGCAGGTAACGGCAGTGGCAGAGCTCTCACATTGGCCTCAATTCCTGAAGAAAGCATGCTGACAATGGGAGAGGTCTCAAAAGCACAGCAGGCATCACCACCCACATCCCCTTGATATTCAGGAGGGGCTGATTGCCTCCCTTGTTTATCGCTTTGAAAATTTCACTGTGAAACATTAGTGGGGTGCAGCCTCCAGCCGCTCTAGGATGTTGTTCGCTGCAGGAAATAGAGAATTTAGAATTTCAAAATAAAGCCCTAATCACAATTGTTGCTATTTCCCTGTCTTGTTCTTCAAGCTAAAAGGGAGTCCATGGCTAACCAGAAACAAACACCACCTCTAACAAGACCTTGCATGGCAAGGAACCAAACGCAGACACCTGGGGAGCCTGCTCAACTGCTTCACTGGAGATATGATGACAGGTTGTTTATACCAACTTACAGAAAGGCAGTGCAAAATAAACACAAGGCTACCTTCCTTCCACCCCTCTCCCCACTGAATTTCAAGGGAAAACTCGATTTCTTTCTAAACGTTTCAAGTTTCCAGAAGAGGAAAACAAAACACTGTCTGTGATGAATGGAGTTTGGCAGCTGTTCGGGACAGGTATGGCACTTAAAGCCGTGGGAAATTGGCCCAAAACCTTCAGACACTGCAAGGAAGCAAACAGTTGATGGGAAAGATGCCCACAGAGAGGTGGGGGGGTCCCAAGTCCCCATTTTCCCCCACAGATATTTGTCGCCAGTGTTCTGCTGGCAAACCAGCCCCCATCCATTTTACCAGCAAGCTCTCTTCCAAAACAATTGCTCAATGGATCATATTCCCTGCTTCTTATCTTGCTTGAGTGTGAAGACACACAAGTAAGCAGCAGGTGCCTTTCTCAAGTAAACAATGCACAGTGATTTAATCCAAGTCCATCTACACACGAAGAACAAGCTGAAATAGCTGAGGCCAACAGACCTCATCACCACCGTGAGAAAAAAGAATGGATACGCTTTGAAATCATGCCTGCCATAGATGTTTTAGGCTGCTCCTGAAAGGCCACATCCCTCCATGTTGCAGGCTTCCACCAAGTCATATCTGTCAGTGAGAGAGAAAAATATGACCCATGGGCTCTCCAAGATGGAATTAGTCCTCCAAATTCTCCCCTTTGGGCACGTACATCTGTGTAGGGAGGGAACGCGTAGTCATCTTTGAAGAGCACCACATACTCCCATTCCTCAAGCAGCCCAGATCTACTGTTGACAAGGTCAAACGCAAGAAGAAAGCCCACCCAGGGCTAATGGGGGACAGAGAGTTGGAAGATTAGTCACCATCCAGATGTCTGCATTTGCAGGGAAAGAGAGAAGTGCTGCAAAAGGAGACCAGCTGCCGAGGGGTGGAGGACATGAGAGACGCAAGATGGTGTGGGACTCAGAGCCTGGTATTTAGTCACTGGCTCTGCCTCCAAACCTCACAGCATCTGCTTTCCTCTCTGCATGCCCCCAGTTCACCTCTTGGTCTCTGTCCTCTCTTGGGGCGCTGGAAGCTCTCTGGGGCTTGCAAGGGCAAATTCCTCCAAGCACAACCAACATCCCCAAGCCCCAAATAAGCAGGGTCAAAGGGAGAACTGTGTCCTAACCCTTAACAGGAGAGCCCCAGGAGAAAGAGAGGCTTCTTCTCAGCTATTTTTGCTGTCTTGCAGGACACAGGAGAGTGTTCCCAAGCTGATCTGCCAGTCTATTTGGAGCATCAGTGTTTGCCCAGACAAATAGCTTGGAAAGCTCCACAGATAGCAGGAGAGTTGGCTAATTGGGAAGAAGTCAGAGAACCACAGAGAAAAAAAACCACATGCAGGCAGCACCAAAGGCAGCAAAGAGTGTGGCTGCAGGGCTGCAGGGGTCTGGACAGCCCAAGGGCACATTTGCCCTCCATAAGTTGTTATTCTTGGTCCCAGTGCCTCTGTCAACAACACTTTCTGCGTATGCAAATAGGACCATACTCCTGCAATTACATGGCAATCAGAGGCAAATTACATTCTTGCTGTTTACTTTCAGTGTCCTTAATTAATCCGGTTATTAGACGATTAATGAAGCTTGTTTGGTGAAAAACTCATAGCATTTACAGCAAGAGCTCACACATGCACCCGGCTGGCATCTGGCTCCGCAAAACTGGCACGCTGGGCTGGAGGCAACAAGTCCACCCCCAGTCCCCGAGGCCAGCAGAGCCAGGGTAAGGCTGCAGCCTGCCCCACGGCTCAGAGGGGCTCAGAGCTTGGGTTTTCCAGCCAGCCCTCTGCTCCACCACTGCCCTACAGCAAGACACGGAGCTTGGTCCTTCTGCTCAAGCACGATCTCAGCCCACTGCATATGCGGCCACGCTGCTGAGCCCCCAGCAACTGGACAGCCCTCTCCAGGAAGGCTGGGGCAGCCTGGAAACACAGACCCATCCTCACTTGCTGCTCCTCTCCAAAGGCAATGGAAACCATACCAGCAGCTCCTGCCTGTATGAAAGCTGCTAGAGAAGACTCCCGGCTCCGTGCAGCTGCTGGCTCCCTCTTCCCTCCACCGCCAGCCAGCTCCCAAGACACCCTACCCTCCCCAAAGGTCACCCCAGCTTGTGTTTGGTTAAGCTGCCGATAATTAAGTGGCATGTTCATCTAATGATCAAATTGCTGCACCAGGAGCATGAAAGACTGAGGAGAACTAATTAAGAAGCTCATTTGCATACTCCAGCGTTTCCGGTGCATGTATGGGGTTCCCATAGCAACCAGTACAAAAGCTGATGATGGTGTGTGGGTTTTATTGGGTTTTAAGTACTGCTCCTTCCCTTTGTTATCCCCAGCCGATAACAAAAGCTCTGCAAGGAAGGTGGTGTGACACCCGGCTCAGGAGGGGGATTTCTGCCCAGCGAGGAGGAATGCGAACGTGCCGCAAGTGTAGCGGGGGACTGATCCTACCCACGGTGCCATTCAATTCAGACACCTGGAGAGCAGGTATCTTGGGGGTGGATGCACAGCCCGAGGACACACTTGAACATAAATCCCTGACCTGATACTGGTCTATGAAAGAGACTTTCATGAGTCACTTTGACCCCATCCTCCTAGGGATAAACAGCTCCAAGAGAGAAGTTTTGCAGGGGATTGCACCAAATTTCACAGCAGCCCAGCATACAAGCACCCTGCCTTAGGGGCTGGCTGCAGGGACCCCGGGGTGCTGCTTGCAGCATTAGGGCACACTGAAACACTGTGGGACTGGGTGAGAGCCCCTAAAGATGGCATCCCAGAATGGGCAAGAAGAAAACTTGGGCACGTGCCAGTGAGGATGTCAGTTCAATTTGCATTGGGTTCCCAGTACTGGAACGCAGGCTAGTCCATGCTCCCTTCATCATGTCACTTCTCCTAAGCACTGAGATTTTTTTCCTACTTTGTATTTCTGGCAAGAAACCTTTGCATTTAGATAAGAAATAAAGCCTGGGATCAGATCTGAACTCTGCAGCAGAGAAGATCAACGTTTTAATGAATTAAATATATTCTAAACTAAATGTAACCTCTTAGTGCTCAAATTTTTGAGCAAGAATAACTTAAAGAAAAACCCAACAATCCAACTCATTTCAGCTCTCTCTGGCTGTGAACTGGCCACAGGCCAATCAATTATCTTGAATTTATTCGTTATTCAACTTTCCTCTAACAGCCAATTTCCAGGCTGTGAATTGTAGGTGAGCAGTTCCTCCTGCCATGGCCACATTCTCATTTCAGACCAGTTTGCAAGGAAGCAGCTTCACTGGGCTGCCCAGGAGCAACGCTTGGCCCAGGGCCATGCGGTATTACATGGGCTGGAGCAAGGCAGGACACTCTAGCTGGCATGTTCAGTGTTAGACAGTGCCAGGGGGATTGGGAGGGACACAGGTTGTTTGACATCCAACAGCAGCATTTACAGATGCAAATACAGCCCAGGCTGCAAGGAGCAGCCCCCAAAGACTGCACAGACCTGCCAGGCCTGGGAAGATACATTTAATTCCTCCCCATTAATTTGTTGTTATGCAGGGAGGGCATACAGCGTGAGCTACGTAGCCCTGCATCAGCAAATCATGTTTTGTGGCAGAGACCAGATGCCTGCAATTGAAACACGAAGACCCAGCGTGCACGCAGATGTTTGCTAGGCTTGGCATGGCGGTCTTGGGAGTGGGAGGCTGCAGGGATGAGACCTCAGCTGTTCTGCTCCAGGCTAAGCCCGACCTGGGCTGCCCCCACTTCAGCTGCCCCAGAGCCTTAAGGCTGGGGTGGAGACGGAGCAGGGGTGCCCCCCTCTCCCAGGGTGCTGCAAGGAGACCGATGCTGAAGACTACAAACAAGGCAGCAGAGGAGGCAGTGTTGGTGCTTCATGCAGCCCACGCACACACCACGGTTAGGCTGGAGCTAAACCACTTGCAGGCACGATCAGGACTCGTGGACACCCAAAGCTCTGACACCTCCACTTGAAACACTGCACCTTGCTGTCACCCATGCTAATACAGAAGGAGCCCATCCTCTGTCCCCAGTCCACCCAGCATCCTGGAAAGATATCCTCAGCCTTCAAGCTGGAAGAAATCCCCCTTACCCATCCAAAGACTTCTCCTCCCCTAACATTGTTTTCATTTCCCCCTCCCCCCTTTTTTTATTCTCAATAAAAACATAATTACAGGCTTTTTAAAAAAGCAAATTATAGTGACATACTTTAATTATCTCCAAGCAATGGAGGACTAAATTACACAGTCAGGGAATCGGAGGTTACCTAAAAATAAAAGCAAGAAGCTTCATTAAATGCTAATTGCAGCTTTCGCCACTGAAGTGAGATTTCAACACAATCTGCCATTGACTCGCTCGTCCATACAAGAGAACATTGGCGCTGGGGAGAGACCCTCGCTTGCACACCACACACACACCCGCCCACGGCTGCAGGCTCCGGCCGCAGGGACCGCTTCGCCGAGGGGAAACCAGGCAGTCAGCATGTCCAGCTCCACTCTGCCACTGGTCCTTCCCCAACCACAGGGCTGGGGTGCTTCCACCTCCCTCTGGGGCACCCACTGCCCCCCTGAGACCACTCAGAGGCATCACCCATCTTCTCAGCAGCACTGATGTGCTCATCACAGCTCTCCATCCTTCTTGCTGGCTTCCCACAGCCCAGGAAAATTAAGTTCAAGGTCCTGATGCTCCAGGCCAAAGGTTTCAGCTGGCAGCGGGTCTCATTGGGAGAAACGCTTCCTGGCACCGAGATTAGCTCAACTTGTTTGCTGCAGAGCTGGTCCCCCACTGGGTAACGAACCGCAACATCTGCCAGAGGCTTTGCTGCCTTCTGCTCTAAATGCAAGTCGCACCTTGGGAGAGGAGCTGGATGGAGACCTGTCTTGGAGCAAGGAACAAGCATCATTCTACTCCAGCCCTGCTCCTTCCATCCCCTTCCTCCAGATTTGCTAAGGAGCTTTGCTGTGCTCAGGAGGTCTCCAGAGCTGGGTGGCAGGGGAATGATTTTTCCTGAGTCAGTGCTATGGAGGAGTAAGGGACAAGGTGGCGGGCAGACTGAGAAATTCACAGAGAAATTATTTTGGTTTTCCATTTCCTATCGAGCTGACCTAATTGTGTCGCTAAAGTCTGTAATTTGCCTCTCAAAGAGAGTTAATGACAGGCTCCACACTGCTGCTGCTCCACATGGGGATGGGGAGATAAGCCTGCACACAGTCCCCCGCTCCAGCCCCCAGCCGTGCTGCGGAAAGGGCAGCGAGACCCCAAAAGCTCCTGCTTGTCCCTGGAGAAGGGAGCTCAGGAGAGGAGCTGGGGATTGGGAACGGCAGCTAAGGCCAACCAAGTTCAAGGAGGGGGGAGATAGAAGCAGGCGATGGAGGGAGACGGCACCAGCCCGAGTTTCTGCCCTCCACTTCTCAGATTCCCAGAGAAAGTGAAAAACATGCAGGTCAACCGCTCCAGGAACTCAGGCAATTATTGCTATTTAAATTCAAAAAAACACTTCACAAAAATAAGAGGAAAAAAAAAATCAGACAAGTGCTTTTAAGCTGTATGGGAGGCGAGGAGGAAAAACAACAGCACCGATTTCAGGACAGGCGCCTTTAGAAAGAAACATATCCAAAGTACAAAAAACTAGGAATTCCCTCGGCAGATCACACAGTATCTACTCTGCTCTTCTGCTCAGCCACAGGCAGCGGAATTGTCCTCAAAAATATTAAGCAAAGCAGAAACCTGATCCTAACAGACACCAGCTAGCTCCCACAACTGCCCCAGCAGCAGCTATCACCTCTCTGCAGCTATCAGCACCAGAGCCTGCCTAGATCTGCGTCGCTCTACATCCATCTCAATTGCTTATAGACTGCTCCCTTTTAATTAGCTTTCATAATCAAATAAGTGTCTAGAATTAAACAGCACTGTATCATGAAATGCCATATAAAATTAACCAGCCATGTTCAGAGGTCACTGCATCTGCTGCTGAAACGCACCCAGCACTGGGAGGGATACGGGTCTATTTAGCGGCGCACAGGAATAGTGCCAGTAAGTGTAGGTTTAGCCGAGAAAAAAATGGGGCCAATTAAAATTCTGTTTTGAGACCAGTGAGGTTGGATTTGTGCAAATATTTTGCATATCTGTTTAAGAGCATCTTTATATCATTTAAGCTAAAGTCTTTAAGGAATAAGACTGAATCACTGTAAAGCACACTTACACCAAAATAAGTACCCACATGAGGACTCTCTTGATTTAACACTCCACCAGATCCATCAAGAAATCAGCGTAGCTATTGTGTTTAAATAGGGCCTGATGCGAGAGGGGAACATGAATCTACTTGAAACGACGTTCAAAGTTCAGCCAAGTGACTTCTTCCCCAAGCACCGAGCAAGAAAATGCACCCCTTTAGGATGCACCATCCTGGCCAGCGAAGCCCAGACCCCACCGTTCCTCCTACCCGGCAGTAGCTTTTGGAGCTGCTGTGCATTGCTGCCTGCCAACAGCGTTAGCTCAACTCTCGCTTCTGCACACCTTTTGTCACCCGAGCGGTTGGCAGGACGCACTCCAGGGCTGGCCGCGTTTCTAGGGAAGCGGCCCGAAGTCTGAATCTTTTGGCCAGATTTGAATTTGACCAGCTTTGACTGACCTGAAGTCAGAGATGTTTGAGAACAAGAGACACAGAGTAATGTTCATTCAGCTACCAAAGCAGAGCTGTTAGATCAGCACAGCTCTCTGCACCCTGCCTGGGTAGAAGGCATCAACCCAGGTAGATCACCTTGCTGCTGCAGGTCTCCTCTTTCCCGCACCCATTCCTCTCTGCTGTCTGTACCATGCCCCTGCAGAACTCCCCAGCCCATCAGAGGACAGATGAGCCTGGAAGATCTGCTTGGTGGCAGCACGCAGTCCTCAGCTACAACCTCTCTGGAAGACTTGGAGCATTCCTCCTCACAGACACCGCAAGGGGAGGGAGGGGGATGCTGTAATTAAGGTAGAATCATCCTTCACAGTCATTACCAGGCAGAGTTTGGGGTGGAGAGCTGCTTGTAAAAACAGCAGAGCAGTATCTCGGAGCTAGAAACAGCACCAGAGACATCAACTCAGGTTTTCTGGGAGCCCTCTGAGCCAGTCGACATTTCACATCTGATCCGACAGTGATGGATGTGGTGGGAACAGAGCAGTTTTTTTCTCTCAAGAAGGTCTTTTGACAAGTATGATCTTATCAAAGTTTCAAGCTTTTCATCAATTTTTTTTTTCTTTTTTTAACTCCTGCCTTCAAGCCGTGCTCCGTCCTCTCTGTACTGGTAGGGAACAGTTGCATTTCATTTCTGGCAGTGATCAATGGCTGAAGCTCCTCTGTGGTGCTCAGAGCGGCACCAAGGCCTCCCCTCCCCAGGACACACAGCCCGGGCAACCCGCTGGAGCAAGAGCAGAGCTGCAATCAATACACAGATAGGTCTAGAAATGTGCAAAACACAGGGGTAACATCCCTCATGCTCAGAGAGAGGAATAAACAGGCACCTTTGGGCCGGGAGAAGCACATGCAAAGGAGCAGGGAGACATTCCAGCACCCTCATTGCTTCTGCAAGGTCGGACACCGCTGCCAGCTCCAGCGCTTTTGCTGGGCACTGAAAGCAAAGCAGGAGGCAGCCCTCCTCTCTGGGGCAAGCAGCAGCACCTTCCCCTGCCGCCTTTCCCCACCTTCCATCTGCTCTCCAGAAGAAAGACAAGCTTGAACCATCCTCTCCTTACCCAGCAGCAACCAAGCACCTTCCCCAGAGCACAGAAACACCAGCAGCAAACACACCCAACCTCCCCAAAACAGGCAAAACCAAGACTCTTGGAACATACCTTGCATGCCAGGCTGTGCTATCCCAAGGTGTAGGCTGGAACCGGGACAAGGAACCCTCCCTGTAGGGAGGGCAGAGCTACTTTTGTTAGCTGGTAACTCCCTAATTAGCCCAGGTTGGTGCTGATAGGGAGGGTGGAGCTGGCCCTGCCTCTGATGGGGGGAAAATAACAACCCCAGAAAATCCCTTCAGCTCTGCTCCATCCTTCCAGCCTCAGCCCACACCTTGGGGAAGAGCAAGCAAGGACGAATCAGCTCTTTCTGCCCCAGATCCTGCCCCAACCCCTGGGCACCGGGGCAGTACAGGCTACAGCATGTGCCCAAATGCACTGTGCCAGGGCGATGCTGAGCTCTCCTCTCCCTGTCCCATCCCCTCGCAAGGACCCCATTTGCAGCAGGGTGGCCTGGAGAGGAAGGACACAAAGCCCTGTCATGTCCTGGAGCACTTGGCCACCCAAACCCTTCCCCATCAGCCAAAACCAAGTCACCTCCCGGAGCCTGGAACGAACAGTCACCAAGAGACAGCAAACGCTGAGTGCAAAACCATGGTCTTTTATTAGAAATCTCCTCGTATAAAAATGATCATGCTCTACACAGTCATCGAATAATTCATAAACATCCAGGCACTGAACTTTGTTTTTTTTTGTGTGTTTTTGTTTTTTGACTGGTCGGTACATAAAGCAGACATATTTCAATCCATATGGTCATCACATACATTAATTAACCACCTATAGAAATCAGCACTTTGAACACAGTCTAGGTTTTATTTTATTTTATTTTGTTGTCTGTTTTTTATTTAAATTTTATGTATTTTTATTTATTTTTCCTTTTTGCAACATATAGAATTTGGTAGGATATGGGAGAGAGAGTGAAGAGGGACAGAAGAAGACAGGAACAAAAGAAGATGGAGGATTAAAAAAAAAAAAAAAGAAAGAGAAAACAGAAGGTTCTGCACAACCACAAACAACCTCACAAATTCCAGAAAAGGGAAAATGTTGGGTCTCTTTTTTTTTTTTTGCCAAGATNTGCAACATATAGAATTTGGTAGGATATGGGAGAGAGAGTGAAGAGGGACAGAAGAAGACAGGAACAAAAGAAGATGGAGGATTAAAAAAAAAAAGAAAGAAAGAGAAAACAGAAGGTTCTGCACAACCACAAACAACCTCACAAATTCCAGAAAAGGGAAAATGTTGGGTCTCTTTTTTT
>VZTV01056383.1:0-13500 GCA_013400875.1 Anhinga rufa
TTACTTGCTGTGGTCATCCAGTGATAAAAGAACCTTAAGTAAAATGGCTTGAATTATGATACATTAATACTCTTATTCATAAACACTCAAGTGCACTTCTGAGGAGATAAAATATTTTTATTTTTTTTTCCCATAGGAAAGGAAGAGGGTCTCATGCATGTTTCTAAGGGACACCAAGTAAAGATTGTTGCTGAAATTAGGAGGTAGTACCAGGTGAACCATAAATCATGGGCTTGGTCCAGTTTGATAGTTCCTTTGCAAATTAGATATGAAAATGTATAGGACCAACAATTCTGAACATGAAATTACCTGGACTTAATTTTAAAAAACCTAAGAAAAGGAGAGAAACAAAGGCAAAGGAAGGAATTGGTAAAAAATACTTCATGTCCCCCCATAATGAGTACACTGTAAGACTGGACATCTCCAGTTGTCACTATGTCACCAAGCACCAACCTAAAGTGACGACTCTTCCTACTACACATCAAACAAAATTGCATTAGGGAAGAAATTAATCAGTGCCTCTTTGATGCAATAAAGTCGCAGGACTTAACTGAAAACTACCTAAATCAACTACAATATACAGGGCTACAGAAGCAGGAGAAATCCTACTGGAAAAAACAATCCAGTATGATAGATATGTATAGATACATGATCAGGGAGATGCTTTTGTGTGTGTAGACATACATATATGTTATATATATTATATACATAGACATTTAAAAGACATACAGGTTTTTGTCTTTTGGAAACAAACAAAAAATCAGCCTCCCTGTTTTCATAAAAAGATTGGCATCAATAGGAAACAGAAATGCGGTACCTTTTCATGGGTCAGAAATCTGTTTCCTTTCACAACAATTAAACACACTCATTTTTATTTTTATTATTTCTTGAAGTTCATAGTCATTTGATGATCGTGACAGGTGGGCAAGGGAAGGATGCCCCCAGACAGCAATGGTCCTCTGCACTGTTGCATTTCTAAAAATGTTAGGGCTGAATTGTTTGAAATTTTGTTCAAGAGGAAAAATACTATCAATGAAATAATCAGCAAGTGAACTGACTTCAGCCCCAGGCACTACCTGTCTTTAAATTTCTGCCCTGGGTCCATCCTTGTGGTAGGCAGGAAGGAGTCCTGTAATATTAATGTTAAATGTAAGAGGTGCCTCAGACACTGTTGCTCATGCAGCTGTGCTTTCTGAGGTCAGCTGCCTGTTCACTAAGGCTGGCTGAGGAGCACAGCTGGAGCACTGTTAGCATTTTGGGAAATACCTTTAAATCAGGATGGCAATTAACACCTGTACAGCGATCCTCTTGTCCCATTTCCTTCTCCTTTTGTGAGGGATGCATTTACTTTAACATGACAAAACCCCAACTTTTTTGTGTTTCTTTTACCTACATTCTGTATTAGTCACTTTTTGGGGGCTCATCACCTGTGCGTCCCTTTGCTGAGAGGCACTGATGAGCACCATGTCCTAATATGCTCACTGGAGATTGGCCAGTAAAACTGTTCTGGAGGTTTCAAAACCTTTTTCAGAATGTTTACTTCTTTTCACAATGTTTACTTCTTTTCACCACCAATCTTCTCTACAGTTCTAACTAAATCTGCTCTTTGGAATTAGCAAAGGATTTTTTTTTCTCAATAAAACCAATTCTTTATTTCTGCAAAGGATGGCAAACAGAAACGTTTCACTGATTTTGACAGCTGTGATACACTAGTCTGTGACCATAGTCAAGGCAATGATACTGTATTTAAAAATTAGCCAGTATTATGGAAGTAACTAGCACAAAAGAGAGTTCATTATTTAAAATGGTTGGTAGGAAGAATGAGATATGAATAAGGAACTTCTGTCATTGTTCTGCAATAGAGAGCATTTGAGCACTGATGATATGCACAAGGAGAAATACTTCAGTGGAGAGTAACTTCTGACACTTTTTTGTTTACTTGTTACATAGGTGGGGATAGCTTCAGATTTATCGATGAAAACCCATAGGAAGATTTAATTGCAGTGTCTTTTGTCAGCTTTTGGGCAGCCAGCTGGTCTGTGTTGTGAGTAATGCTGAATGCATTCATTAGCAGGACAACTGAGGGGGAGCATCTTCAGAGGGCTGCTACTGGCCTGCAGCTTCCACCAAGACCTACGGCATTAGCTCCATCACATTCTTAGATATTTTACACCTGTACAAAAATCTAGGTCCTAGTCATTCCTATTTACTGTCATACTACCGTGAATGCAACTGCTTTGCTCTGGGAGGAGTGCCGAAAATTTTCATCATAGAAGCAACCTCTGAGATTTGGTTTAATTTATTCTGAGAAACTCTACAGAGAAATCTACTAGTTAGTGAAAAAAATCAGTTATTGTACGCTCTGTAATGTACTGTGTGCTGAGGGAAAAGAGTGAGATAAAAGTACTGTTCAACTGTTTGGCTACCTTAAAAAAGAGGAGGAAAGAGAAAATAAGGTAGATGACTGAATCTGTAATTCCTTGAGATAAAAGGCTCTGATGTTGTTCTGTATTTTTCTCAGTATACTTCCTCAGCTTTAATCACTTTATTTCTGCTGAAACAATCTCTGCAGCACCAAAAATATATTTAGGGTCCTGGACTTTGGTAAGCTTATTTGTGGTAACATTTATCTTGTGGGGTAAAAATAAGCATAAGACTGTCATATTCAGTTGAATTACGGATTGTCAAACCCTTAAAAATTCAGGGCTTCCTTGGCCACTGCCCTCTCTAGATGTGCTGTACACAGAACTTCCACGTGACCGTATAGCAGGATGTACTGTGTGTGAAGAGTATATCCTTAGCACTGACAGCCTTCAGATGTAAATCTTTCACAATTCATTACCTGCAGAGCTATTCGTAGTGAAAGTCTAGGATGAATGTAATCTACTTCTAGGGCTGAGTTTTGATACTAGTACAATTTAATCCAAAAGTTTGGAATATATACCCACTGAAGAAAAGGAGCTACTTTGCCCCCTAAAGTGTTTGTCTCGCATTCATTTTGAGCTGGATGGGGAAGACTTTTTATGAAATTTGTGTTTCATAATAAAATAACCCAATATTAGTGTGGTAATTATTATGTAGATGTCTTTTAAAGTTTAAATTATAAAGGTTTGTTCTTACTTTCTTCAGACTAAGGATTTGTCACTGAATAATCTACCCATTATTATTATTTATCTCACTATTACATATCCATGAGAAAGAGGGTCAGGATTTTTAAGAAGTTCCTTGTAGTAGCATGATCCTTGGAATTCTAGGATACTTAGCACCAGAGTGTGGATGTGTATTGAACATGCTGCATTCACTTTTAAAGCAATATTCATAATTTTTAATTCACTTATGGATAACAGAGTAGATGTCTGTAACCCCTGGTTTGGTCTCAAACAATTTACTGAATGATGTGCAGGGTACTGAATTTTAATTAGCAAGTAAAAAATTGTGTTTTCATCAGTTTGTGGGAACTACTGGTTAATAGATGACACACGCATCCTGTATTACGTTAAGCTGCTGCTCATTTTTTCTTTTGAAATCATTTGGAAATGCAGTCTTACACTGCCAAAAGGGCAGATAAGTGAAACTCAAATTTTCAGCAGCGGGCATATCGTTTGCTGGATGTTTAGTAATACAACAAGCTAATACGCTGGGCCAAAGAGATTATTGCTTCTGCTGCCTGCCTTCAGAGAGCAAGAGGTTACTACTAGAGGTGACAAAAAAAAGGACAGAGGCTAGCTCATTAGCTACTAATGTTCACAATCTGGCATATTAGCTTGAACAGAAATTATGGCTGTTGAATTTAATATGCTAGGCCATTAGTGTGGTCCAACAGAGACTGGGTCGTGTTCAGTTCTGCCCCAGCCCACAGCAGGGGTGGTACACTTCAGTAACGCTTTGGCAAAAAACTGAAGGTAAAAGTGTCTGTAACGACTGCTATTAAATCTCACAGAGCCTGTCTACAGTCCCTTTAGACTGTGGGAGCCACTCCAGGTCATTCGTGTTCCTCAGATTCCTTATTTTTTAGACTACAGAGCAAGCAAGCTTTGAGGTAAGAATAATTTATTCGTTAAATGCATACTGCTAGCTAGATTTAATTATGTCAGATAAAAGATTACTAAATTTCCCTCTAGTAATTAATATGCGTTTCTAGAGCAGTTTATTACCTTGCATAAAACAGTGGTGCATTTATTTCAAAAACATATCAACAGTTAATAGTTGTTTCAACTAGCAATGTGGATAAATACGTAAAAATGGGAATGGAGAAGAGAGTATGAAAATAGAAAGCATTCTGTTAATATATTTCTGCTTGAAAATATAACACAGTATTCAATTCATATGCTTGCCTTACAGAATTATCTTTTTCCCCACTTAACATGGTAACTCATGTTTTCAATGGAAGGTAGACCCAGTTCCTGGGTTTTGAATCTTATGACTGTAGGGGTTTTTTTTGTTGTTGTTTTGTTTGGGGTTGGGTTTTGGTTTCTGTTTTTGAACCAATTCAGGTATAAGATTTCTCTCTACTTTTGGCCAAGATCTTTTGTTCTTTTATAGACGTTTCAGTCAAAGTCATCAAGCCTAAGAAGCAGCAATTTTGTATTGATTCCCATATCTAGATTTTCACTGCAGTAGGCAACCAGCATTGTAAAAAAAATGACTTCATAATAATGTCAGAGAAAAAAAATCCAGTAGAATCTTTATCACATTTAAGTCAGTAATCAAACTAATAACACTGCATGAATACACATAACAATATCACAAGGTTAACTAACAAGGGAAATTAAATACATGCCAAACTCATTCAGTGCTGACTGATGAGCTATTGTAAAGTAGCAAAAGACTTTAGAAGTAGGAACGCTCTAGAAACATCTTATTTTTATCATTCCTATCTATTACCCTATTTATCGATACGTGTCCGAGGTTGCTACAGCATGCATGATATAACAATGTGGAGAAAAGTTGTACTTGCAGGCAGTATAATTGGAGTGCTATAATGGAGTAATTCTTTTGACTTACTGACTTGTGCTGTATTTGGATTGAGTAACTTAGTAGCATTGGGTTGTTGAACTCCGTGATTGCATCAATGCAATGATGAAATAGCTGCAAGATTATTCACTTGACTACATCTACATTTTTTTAAATGTCTACGTTTTTGGCTTTCATCTGCAAAATACAGAGTTCAATACCTACATTCATTGAACAATGCATAATTAGAACTACGTTGCTCAGAACACACAAAAATTTGTGTGATGAACAACATCAGCTGTGTTTAATAACAGTACACATAAAGAGTGTCTCAAGTTCTGCCCCGATAGCTTAAAGATGAATTAGGAGCACTTAATGTCTGCGGTCAATCCAATCCAGAGCTAAGAATCTGTTCCTGACTATAGAATCCTTTATGTAGTCTTTAAAAATTATGAGCAGTGCTTTTCTTTTCAAGGCGTAGGCACTGGATTCCAAGACTGTAATCTAGAGACCCTTATGGTATCTTTCTGGACTACACTGTTGTTTTAAGATATTTCCTCTTTAATAGGTCATGCAGAATAGCCTACAGGTCATCTTTTGGAGGTAGGAGACAAGGCTTTTAACTTACAATAAGGAAGTTCACATACCTCAAAAAGGTACACAGCATACTTTAACTGTAATTCACTATCGTAGAACATTGTGGATGTCAAAAACTTACATAGTTTAAACTCAAGTTGAACATGGAAAATAAATGAAAAATGGATTATTTAAGCAGAAGCGCTTGACAGAATTTGGTGGAGGTAAAAGAGCATGGTAGGGAAGTACCATTATATGGTTGCCTTATTTCTTTTTCACCAAACTTTCCAACCTTCAGACAACTCTGGAGACAGAATCTTGGGACAGACAGACCTTTGATACAACCTAGTACAACTGCTCATGTTACACCCTTTTGTTTGGCAGTGGGTTTCTGAAAGGTATTGTCTATCAGTTTTTACTAGCAGACTGACCAGATGAGGAAACTTCAGGAGCTTCTGGTGTTAGGAGCTTGCCATACAGGGAGCTTTCAGATCAAAAAGGGAGACACTGTGCTATCTTTTTGCATTTTGTCATTAAACCTCTACTGTCATGTATTTTTAACATCAAGTTAATAAGACCTAAAATTAAGAATGAGTTACGAGCCAATCAACTGCATTATAGAACTACACCATCTCTCTTATTCTAAGCACATTGATGCTTACTAGAAAAAAATAGCATAATCTTCAGAATTACTAAAGAACATCATCATGCTCCAATGGAAAGTGGGAAAGATTTATGAAAAGTAGTGGTGCAGCTCTATGCTTAACATTAAAAATACAAGCCATCAAACATAAATAGATTCCACATCCTGCCATATCAACCCGTTTAATCTGTTTCAAATAATCTACCTTCTAGAATCTTAAGGGCAAAGAGGGTGAGAATCTGATTTGGTCACAAAACAGGAGTCATTAACCTTGAACACTGAGTCACTGAACTTCTCATGGAGAGCAGTGCTACTTTATAACCCATAATCTAACAGATTCTGTCTTGGCACTATCTGTAGGTGATTTCCCCAAACACCAATGAAGCTATGAAGAAAAGTATTGCAAAAAAAGAGATAAGGCAGAAAGATAAAGGAATCAAATCTTGTATTGCTGATATGCAGAGCTTTTACATCTAACACTAGTTCATTTCTAAAACACACCACGACATCTGACTCACTTGTAATAAATGAAGAATAGATTCAAGAATCAGGTTCATGGTTCTGAAAGGTATTCTGTATTTATTCCAGCTATGCTGGTGAGTGCTAATAAGTACATAAAATACTACTATTGTGGAAAGATAATTTGAACAGCAAGCAGTTATGTTTAACAAGAAAAACATATATATACTAGGTGATATAAATTCATAAACATATGGAATAAGTTTTTCAGAATGATTTCTCAGAATACTGAACATGATCTCTTATTCAAAGCTCTACAAGAAGAAAAACAGCCTGCTAGCATTCCGGTGAAGTCACTAATCCCCTAAAATAAAATGCATATTAACATGTTTTATCGTACAATCATGTTTTCTTCAAAGTCAAAATGTCTTGACCTTTTAGAGACAGCAGAGAAACCTAGGTGTATTGTCATTTAGTTCACAGTTCAAAAATACAAACTGTGTTTATGCTAGAGCCACAGAGTGTATTATTCTGGCAAACTATGTGCGCATTAGGTCATACAATGATACAGCTTGTTTATACCTGGCTGCAACACTGTTCTAAATACAGAGGAATTCAAAGCAAGTCTTAGCATTCGGTATTATTACAGTTGATTATACACTAAATATTCAGAGGCTTCAGTGTCATTAAGAGTATATAACTGAAATTACATGGGCAGTATTATTCTCATCAGTGTAGGTTAATGGAAGGAAATTCATCTGATCATCTTTTCAGCAGTAGTCTTATATATTGAAAAGCTTTTTCTCATGCATATGCACAACGTGACAGTCTGCTCTGAAGAGGAGTGGGCTCTGGAAATGGGAAGCTGGACCATATGCTTAGTTATTAAATACATTGATAGGACAAACTCTATCACTGAAAACATGTGTAGTACAAGATACCATTTCAATCTGAAAATTAATTTAGGGTAAATAGAAGGTTGTATCCCATGCACAATGTTGTTATAATATGGTGTTGCTATGGAATCAAAAGACATTTTATGCAAACTACTAGACAGTATTTTCTTTCAGAGTACTTGTACATTGCATTTTTGTTAGGGATGGTAAAATCGTGCTGAATGTGAATGAACCCAAATGGCAGGGATTCACAGCACTTGTGCCAAACTGAGATCACATGGAAATTTATGGGAGTTGGATCAAAAGAATTCTACATCTTACCATTAATGTCATGCACCTGATCTAGAATAAAAAATAAAAAATTGCTATGTATAAGTTTGTTTTTCCATTAAGGATGCGTATCCTTAGAAACAACTTTCTACTTGGGGAAGAATAGTTGTGTGAATGAATCCGTACTCACGCTTAGCCATATACTGTGTTAAACCTTCTTAAATACGTTTTTTTGTTCTTTTAACATATATTTTTTTTACGCATGGATATTTATGTTGTCTGAAAGGTAGACTCAACTAAAAGCTCCCTCAACACTCTCATCTCAGAGAAATACCACTGGAAGAGATTAAATTTAATCTATATTTTAAGTGAAATTTGGTAGCGTTTAAAAATGTCATATCACATATTCCCCCTTAAGATTAGAGATTTTTCTATCCCATTATTCAAGTCAACAACATTCACTCTTTTTATTTTCAAAGATTGCATAAAATACAAGTAGGGGACAGCACGACGTGTGATCTGTTTCCTTCGTTCTCAATAGCTGAAAGTAACATAAGTGTCTCATGTTTTATACCATTACCTCATTATTAGGAAATATTTCAGTCCTAACTACTTCATCTTATAAAGCAACTGTGACAGAACTTGAACAGGGCTTAGCATGTCTCTCCACAAGATGAGCAAAGCTACTGATATAAAGGCTTCCATCCTCTTCAATATTTCGCTAAAATGAAAATGGGATAGCAATTTAAACATGGAAAACTCCCAACTGTGTGGTAAAATGGATGAAATGCAAAAATTATTTACCATCTACCTGAGCGCTACTGCGCCGTGGCGGGGCACGAGCAGAGGAGCGGCTCGCCCCGCTCCCTCCTGAGGCGCCGCGCGCCGGGCGGGAGGGCCTTGCGGTCTCTTCCAGAACGTTCTGCAGCAGCTGCCCTCAGGCAGCTCTGTGCCGGTGGTCCGGACGGCCGCATCCAGGTGGAGGTAAATGTCTGCCTGCTCCTTCCCTCACACGCACAAATACACAAATCCATACGTGCACAGACTGTATATAAACGTAACTTTGAAATGGAATTGTTAGCATCCACACAGTATGCTGTGAATGAAACAAATCTGCCATAAGCTGACAAGATTCTCACAGTAGCGGTGGTGTGTTTGAACCCTTATGCACGTCTGACTGCAGTGTAATCAATAATATTAAATCTAAGAAGAGGGAGATTGTGAAGCGCAATTGGGGTCTGGTAGGAAGTGACAAATACAGCGAAAGCAAAATGGCCCAACTCCTCTGCGTTTGGCTGAAGCTCCTCAATGCTTCCTCAGGTGTCAAACAGGTCACCCTACTTTTTAAAAGTATAGATGTTTAGAAGAGAATAGCTGTTGGTCAACAATGTCATAACTGTTCATTTTGACTTAACAATTAATTGAACTTAAATTTTGGTATTAGTGTATTATATAGCTTAATAGAGATGTTTAAATTATTTCATGAGACACATGTTACTAAGGCTGGATTTTTTTACTACCTGTCTGTTGAATAATGATGGTTTTTTTATTGTTTGCATCTAATGATACGCATTAATCTTGTTCTTTTTAAATCTAGTCATTGCATTTAGGTCTATGAATTCTAATCGTAAGACACCAGCTATCTCAGTGTTTGACACACATAGAGGCATTACAGGAATGCTTTTTATTGCTGTTCAACTAAAGAACACCAGAGAATTGTTACCTCTATAATGCAATTTGAGCCAGGACAGATTAACCAGCTGTCAAACAACTAAAATTTTTATTGAGTGCATTTCAGAAATAATTTGCGGATATGGCAGTATTTCAGGGTGCCTCTTTTTGCCATGTGATGAGGCTTGACCATATCTCAGTTGTCTATCTCTTAGCTTTGTTAACAGCCAGAGTAGGCCTCTAGCTTTCCTCCTCTCTTACTGGGAATTACTTCATAATATATTGTGTTTAAGAACATTTTTAAGATTGCACATAGTTGGTTTGGGTCTTTTTAATTGCTTTGAACAGTAAAGAATTTTTATTGTTTCTTTTATAAGAACAGCAGGGGAATTTCTATTTTGTGGTCTAGCAGAAAAAGAATTTGATGTGATATACTTTACAGTTGGTAAAAGTGGCGAAAGTAAAACATTTATTCACGGGAAACAGTTTAGAGGAGGTGCCTAAATTCATAGCAGGTAGTAGTTAATGTGGCTGAAGTCCATTTTTAGCTAGTTTATATGACATATCACATTTGTGAGGAGTCTCAGCTGGTAGGTGTTTTTGCCGACCATCACTGTCTGTTGCATTTCCTAAAAAGCAATCCACTAATTCATTCAAATGGTACCGCGCATTTATTCTCATTAGAAATAATGAGCCTTTTGGATTCTCTTCCTGTGGTTGTGCCATCCCATTCTTTGAGGTGAAACTGATAGCACCTGTTAATAACTGACACTGATGTCCTTATTTTAGGTGAAACCGATAGCAGCTGCTTGACACTAGCTAGATTTGGTTGCTTAGAATGTCGTCTGGTGTTAACTGTTCATGCTGAAACTTTATATGTTAGGCATCTGCCTTAGAGGCCTGTTTCTCTTTTTTTCACTTGAAAATTGCAACTGAAAACTGAAACACTTACAAAACTGAGTATAGGAAGAATACTGTTTTGTCTCTAGTAAAATTCATCGTAATTATTTTAGGAAATACTCTTATTTCATATGCTTTGGAATAGTAACCTGAAAGTCAGGGAGTTTGGCTTTTGTCACAGTGCATCAAAGGATGTGACTTTGTCAAACAGTAGGCCTTTTGAGTATTTGGGGTTTGTTCACATTTGCCAAAGTTTTGGTACAGCTCTGCACTTGAATTCCTAAAAAAATGTTACTCAAATGAGTACGTTGCAGCCCAGGAATGCACAGAAGATTCCTTGCACCTGTAGCTCTGAGTTAATACAGACTGGCTGGAGCTGGTGTAAGATCTGGATCATAGAGCTCCCTTGGTTTCTTTAAATATCTTCCTTCCTCTACACCAGAAAAATTGGTGGAAGGAGGTAGTCCATATGAATACAGACGGGACTGTATATCATATATGTGTACTGATTATGTGGCCAGTACGATGGTGTGGGAAGAGTTCACTACTAATACAATGGGTCTGAAGGGAAGAAAGGGAATTTTGTCAAAAGAAAGTTGGAAAGCCAAGACTGGGATAGGTTGTGCCTGAGTAAGGAAAATGGAGCTCTGCAGAGTATAACTTAATTTTTTTTTTCCTCTAGATACAGTAGTATCCTCTAGGCATTCATGGATGCAGGAATTTACAGATATTTATTTAAAAAAAAAAGTTTTCTTCCCCATCCTAAAATTTAAGTCTTAATTTTGCAAGTAAGTACTTTGCATATACCAATACATATGAATTACTTTTTTGTGTTATCCCCATGCCTGATTTCTTGGCTTTAAAAGAACAACTCCCATGTTAAAACTCAGTAGATCAATATTTGTTTATATATTTTAGAAATAATATACTCTGTGTACGCATGTATGCCAGGTGGAAGAAAAAACAATGCATCAAAATTTCTCTAGGAACTAAGCTTTTTTTGTGCTTTGCTTTCTGTTATGACATTTTCTATAATTGTTTTTTTCTTTCCAAAGCAATTGGCAAAAGTTAGTAAATCTCAGCCACCTGTTTCAATATTTCATAATGGTAAGGGCAAACTTGGCTTAGCTGTTTTGGGGTAGTAATGGACAATTACAAGATGCTGGAAAATCTCCCTTAGATTTTGTACCTGTGACAGCCAATTGAATGAGTTAATTCTGCCCTACAGATGCTGGATGCTCTAACCTACACAAATCAATTAGCTATAGTACTGCATCAGCACTTAGAAAATACTTGATTGTCTACAGTCTTTATAGTACTGTGCTTTAAAGGCACAGCAATTTTCTGTTTCTTCCAGAAGCTGAGGGAGGATGTTGCAGTACCCTACAACACCCAAGGAGCTATACGCTCTCTTAAATTTTTAACACCTATTTTATCAAACAGATGCTCCCATTATTCTGTGTGAAAATCAGTTTAAAAGTTAATGTGCACAAACTGTTGGGTGGTGTTGTTTTTGTTGTTGTTGTTGTTGTTTTGTTTTTTCTAGAATTAAGTGTACAAATTTGTTCTGATTTGTCAGGACGCAAAAAGCCACGAGCTGCACTTTCCGCAGAGTACTTCCCTAAGCAAAGCTGAAAGCAGTGGAGTTTGAGGAATAAGCCCTGCTGAAATTTCATTGCTGCCAATATGAGTAGATAGATCATTGCCTTGGTTTTCCAATATTAAAGCTATGCTGCTGTTTTGTGATGTACGTATTGCCTTGGAAGAAAGAAGATGACTTTTTATTTAAGTAGGTTAATAGGTCCCTTGGTTTCCAAAGCTGAATTTGTTTGGGTGGTGAACTTGTAAAGGCTTACTTGTTTCAACAGCATAGCAGGCTGGACAGGTTTTCCCAATGGCACTGACATTTACTATAACTTGTATGTGTGTATCTATCTTACAACTTCAGTGTTCTGTTCACCAGAGAGTTCAGCTCGGATAAATGAGCCCTCTAGGCTTGATTGGAAGGCTTGGGTTACTGTGGATATACACTTGCTTGGCTGAAGGTAAAAATCTAATGAGAGACAGAGAGGGTTGTGTGTATATGTAGAAAATTTATATCTGAGAGCTTTTCTACTTTATCTGGGAAAACGTGTTTTTTTTTCAAAGCCTACGTGAAAACTGGAACTGACTGCTTTGTATGCACAGACTATTGACTATGTGATCTTGTTCTCTCACAACGAATGGGATGCTAGGTTTTATTCTAAATTTTACAAACAATACTCAAATTCCTATGTGTACGTACTTACACACAATTTTATGTGTGCTAAGCTTTTAAAAACCATAGGGAAAAATGCTCTGCCCTTTGTTTATTACATGAAATAGGCAGGCAGGCAGCGGGTATGTAATGTGAGACAAAATGTGTGTTTAGACACACGTATGCGTACATTGGAGGTGTTTTCTTATGTTGCTACTATGTATCTTTATCTTATACATCAGTATCTGATATCTCTGCATTTTAGTAGTTATGAATGAGTTATTTTACGTACAAAAAGTTCAGCAGAGTTATTAGCATTGTACATTAGTGTAACAGTAATAATAATATCCCCTTTGTGTACTTTCAGAAATAGAATCCTGGGAATGATTTGTAAAAGTATTTGGGAGAGAAACTCAGTTTGTGTCTACAAACTGCGGATTACTTCTGACTCTCTATATAGTGAGATTCATGAACGTTTAGAGAAAATGCAATGTCAATATTAAGATACAGAGAAGCTTTATTATGAAAACGTGGAATTTCTTATGTCGTTTCAGCAGTGATGTAGTGTTTTTGTTTTTTACTCTGCTTCATTTTAGACCCTTGACTGTGTCCACATTAAATTCCTTTAAAATGAAATTAAAGTTTCAGTTTTCTCTTTAATAATGTTTTAGGGTAGTGTTTGGACTGAGCATTTAGTTTAAAAGATAAGAACTAGAACAGTGTCTAAAGATGCTTCTGCTGCATTACGGATTTAAGACAATGCCCTTAATACCATGCTTTAACTTTTGGTCAGCCCTGAGTTGGTCAGTCACTTGGGTTGATTATTGTTGTAGGTCCCTTCCAACTGAAATCTCTTCTCTTCTCTTCTCTTCTCTTCTCTTCTCTTCTCTTCTCTT
>VZTV01056387.1:0-23321 GCA_013400875.1 Anhinga rufa
GGCCAACCTGGTAAAGAGAGATTTAAACTGCAAATGATGGTGGAGGGACAGATTCCTCAACAAACAGGTGAGGAAGTTGTGAATGTGGTAGGCAAGCCCCATGACTGAGTCAGATAAGGCTAACTTGGGTCTACAGTTTCATTCAGAACAAACAGAATAAGTTATTGTCACCAGCCACTTATTGCTCAAGGAAAACATCTTCTTGATCTATCTAGAATGGTTGGATAAACAGATACCTTTCTAGCACTATTCTCAAATCTGGAATTTACTACATCTGTAGTTTAGCCTGATACAGCAGCACATGAGTGTCTCTTAATCTATTTCCGTTCTAGGTCACCCTTTTTTATCACAAACCCTCTTTACAGGTAGTTTAGGATTTAAGCTGAAGCTAATGAAGAGTCTTCATATTTCCTTCTATTTTTTATTTTTCAATTTTTGTCATATTCATGAAGTGATACCTTGTTAAAAAATATTTTGTAGTCTTTAGAAAGACTAGTGAAACATTTAATTTCTCTTGCCTCCCAAATGATCATTAATGAGCAGTAAAATAACTCAAACTGCTACAGTTTGGTAGAATATTTTTTAATCCTTTCCAAGGCAAGCCACAAGATATAATTATTCTCTTAGTGTTACAAGTGTCTGATTGCTAGAACTCTTACATCTCTAGATGCCTGTAATTATCCATAGTAATTTGTTAGCTCATTTGATTAATTCAGAGAGACTGTCTGTTTCTTCTCATACAGAAATATATAATGATATGGACCTCTTACCTCACAGAGTGTACTAATTGCTAAATTTTATTTTGTATAACGGTATAACAACATCTGATGGTTCAGTGAAAAGATTAACTCTCCCAGTCCGAAGACAGAATAATTAGTCTTACAAATTAACTAGCCCTCCCTCTCATGAGTGAAGAATCTGTGTAATTGATGGTCAGTTCACATACAAAAAATTAGTATCAGCTCTTTAACCATTATTTGAAGATGTTTGCAGTCGCTGACATAATTTATCTGAATTTTAAATGTAAAATAATATCAGTGAGACTGTAATATGTGTTGAGCATATCATTTAATAAATATAATTTATGAAAAGTGTTGTCAGGAGTATAATTCACTGTAAGAAATAGAAGCACAAAATGTATTATTCATTGAACTCATGTGTCACTTAATTGCATATTTTTTACTGAAATATTGTTTTTTTAAATTTATAAAATGTCCCAGTTAGATAATTTAAAAGTGTGTGCAGTAAAACTTAACAAAGAAATGCAGGTATATATGCTGTAATCAGTATCGCATTTTTGAAAAATTGGACCTAGATACATAAAAGAAATCAGGGATTTAGTTACAGAGAGTGTGATTCAGGCAAAATGGAAATATCAAACTACAAACTATGTTTTTCAAAGTTCCATGCTTACATATTTTTCTGTTAAGTTGATTTCCTCTTACCTGAGGAACCTAGCCAGTGCTTTGGTGACACTGTTATCCCTATTTGTTCGAAAAACCAATTGTTAGAAAGTTGCATCAAGAGGACTTCAGGTTTTCCTTGAACTAAGAATATTCAAAGCCATGTGATTCTCACCAGTGCTCCACCTACTACTGTACTTATGGTAAGAAACAAGGTCATAATTTTCTCAAAACTGTGTCAGTATATTGAAAGGAATAGAAGATCTACAGACAGATATGAAAGCAGAATTCTGACTCTGCAGTTTACTTTTGGCTAATGCAGTTATGAGTGGAGAGCCAGGATATGAGTCTGTTCTTTATGTATTTGGCATTAAGCAGTCATTAGACAAAAGTCAGAAAGAGTC
This sequence comes from Anhinga rufa, assembly GCA_013400875.1. Classification (NCBI taxonomy): domain Eukaryota; kingdom Metazoa; phylum Chordata; class Aves; order Suliformes; family Anhingidae; genus Anhinga; species Anhinga rufa. Next base: position 1,808 of record VZTV01056387.1, read on the forward strand.
ATGTCCCTTCAGAATAGAATCTTCAAACTATGTCTTTTTTTTTTGTTATTTTTTCATTTGCAAAGTGACTTAAAGTCAGACAGCAAATAGTCTAAAAAGAAGTCTAGAAAATCACACCTACTTTTTATCTTCTGCTGTGGGCCAATTGTTTAATTATTTCATACAAGACAGGAGCAAATGTGTGAGGCTTCACTTAAAGTGGGTGGCTAGGCATATACTGTTAAGAGAATTCTGCTAGTAACTGATTAAATTCTTCACAGGTAAAAGAAAGAACTTAAATTACATCTCTTACATCTAAGGTGTTCTAATCTGTATAAAAGGGGAAGGTAATGATATTTATATAATATTTAGCTGTGATCCAAATCTGTAATGTCCAACTCCAGAACAGTATTCAGGTTTATGAAATTCAACTGCAATTTCTACCTAGTCAGATAAGTAGCATCAATCTCTTTTCTATTCTTGACAATATGACACATGTTAGTTAATCATGAACAGATTTTCCCATCCGAGATTAAAGAGAGAAACCAAAATTTCATTCTTTGTAAATAGCTTTGATTTTTTCAGAAGAGGAATTAAATATTCAATAATTACTATTATTATGAATCATTTGTTTCACTTTATGAAGAAATTAAAGAGAACAAATATCAAAGTCTAACATGTAGCTTGATTCATGTTATAAGGATGGTACATAAGCACACAAGCAGATATAAATATAAAAACAATTAAATTACAACTAGGTATCTAGAAAGCATGTTAAAGAAAAATAAAAAGTCTGTTCTGCTAGAGATGGTTAGTTAAACAAAGTAGTAAGTTTTAATTGTGTCTCTCAAAACAGGTTAAACTTCTTAAATAACTGTTGTATTGATATCATGGTTACCATTATCTCTGGTCTTTTCTGAGATATATGAACTTACTTATGCAGCTATTAGAAGTATAATTAACAGACTGTGTGAATGTGAACTATGAAGTTTGTATGTGACAAAATTTTTGAATATTTCCTAGTGAGGAAGAGTGCAGTGTCTCACAATGACTTTGTAACTTGTTAATAGCTCAGCTAAGCATAGACAGTCATTAGCTAACTGTCATAAACCTCATATTAAAATTGTTCAGTCCATTCATAATGCAATTAGTATTTTCAAATCAAAAGGTAGATAATGGTGGCTTATTTGAAATACAGCTAAACACCTTCTTACTTGGATTGAAGAATAACAAATAAAGAGGAAAGGGAGAGAAAACTATTATTATCCCAAGTAACTACCAGAATGAGAAATTAATTGCAGAGACATCCAGATCTGGAAACTTTTACAAAGGTTGAAGGGTTGTGTGCCTGATATAGTCTTCTTCTCCAAGTCCAATGAAATGTATACGAGTTTGTCACCTGACCCTTGAGGGGAAAAAATATTTTCCATTCATATTAATTCAGCTGTCTTATGTGGTTAAGTGTTAATTGGTTAAATTTTAAGCATTCTTTTCCTTTCCCTTTGAGTAGACAATTCTAAAATTTAGTTACATGAAGCATTTTTGACAGCCAGAAATACAGGGTGTTTGCTGGTATTCAAAAAACACAGAGATTATGTTACGCCTATGCTACCAAGATAAACATGGCTGGGACCATTTTCTGACACTGAGGCCAACTAGGGAAACATCTCACATTCACACTTTCAACTTTGTTACCCTCCAAAACAGGTGACTGCCATTCAGGGATTTTTCTCTGACCTATATTAGCATCAGAACTGTGCCCAGGAACTGTTTGGGCAAGTCCTGCATGTCACAGAGCAAAAGCATTTCAGGGATCATTCTAACAATTTTAAAGTATGAACAGCAGAGTTTCAGAGCCTGGAAATGTCCCTTGCCTCTGTCTAATTTACTGGAATTTCTTTGAGTGACCTTGCTTCATTAGCAAGGAAAATCCTGTGACATGATTCAAAGTCATAGAAAGTTAGCCTGCGCCCTGGAAGTGCTGAGAAACACAAAATTCTTGCATTCTCCTTAATTCAAAGAGTCTTCTTTCACTGGGAGCTGAAATATCAAATAAGTTTTTAGATAGTTCACTAGCTACTACATTATAAGCCCTTTCTCAATGTTCTCCTGGGTAAAACCATCCTTAATGGAGAAGAATTAATATTGTTGAATATCATTGGAGAAACTACATAAATATCAGGACAAAATTAGAAATGCTCCCTTAGCTTAAGTTTGTTTTGTATCCCAGATGTTTTTTCTTTCTTTGGAATTCCATCACAAGTGAAAACAATAAAAGAAGAGTGGAATATGATGTGTATCATCAAAGAAGAGAAACTCTTAAGGAGAGAGAATAATGTAGGAACTAGGCTGTATCATACTGGAAGATTACATAGGCTATGTTTTCTGGTAGTGGCTAGTATGGAAAAGTAAATCTCCAAAAAACGGAGAGAAGGAGAAAACTATTCCACAAATTGGAAGTTATCCTAAGTTCTGATAATAAAAATTGTCTCATGATATAAAGATTTAGCATTCAGTCCAATTTTGTGGTTTTTATTCATAAAGGCAACTGAATATTTCACATCCATATTATAGCTCCAATTTTATAGTGTTTTTTTTGTGTTGTTTTTTTTAACAGATCTCCCTTTCAGAGGTACATACTATGAGACAGATACAGATGCTCAAATTTACATAGATACTGTGTGGCTAAAATGACAAACATAGTTCTACAAACTGAAAAATATTCAGGTTTTTTTTCTCTCCTTCCCCAGGGGCTTTCTTGAACTCAGGACAGTCTTTCAGAGAATATAATATCATTCATTGCTTCATCTTTTCGTCTAAGTTATAGAATCATTGTGTCACCACCCTTGCACAAAATGATCACTGTCAGGTAACATCCAATCAACCTTTTCACATAATTATATGCAAATAAATCAGTTGCCATGAAGGATTGCTAGTCTTTGAACAGAAGTTACAAGTTATCTTCAAGGGTGCTTCACTATCAATGCAGAATAATAAAATTCACTATTAGCTCTGTTGTGTTACCCTTGAAATGTGGGACAGAGATGGAGACAAAAAGTCACAAACAATCAAAAAGGAATTGTAAAGAGAGCAGCGGTTCTGCAGCCTGTACTATCAAATGAAATTTCTACATTTTACACAGATGCATTCCTCAGACTGTCTTTGCTTCCTTTTAAATGAACAGAGTTAAATTAATTCACATACACCCAGGAATCCTCTTATGTTTCTCCTTAAGAGCAAGCCTTTACTCTTTTTAGTTCGTTTGTTTGTTTAAATACATATAAGCATTCAATAAAGTAATCTAAGTATTCATACCTGTCCTGGTTTCAGCTGGGATAGAGTTAATTTTCTTCACAGCAGCTAGTATGGGGCTGTGTTTTGGATTTGTGCTGGAAACAGTGGTGATAATGTGGAGATGTTTTAGCTGTTGCTCAGTAGCGCTTACACTAGTCAAGCACTTTTTCAGCTCCCCATGCTGTGCCGGGTGCACGGGAACCTGGGAGGGGACACAGCCAGGACAGCTGACCCCAGCTGACCAAAGGGATATTCCATACCGTATGACATCATGCTCAGTATATAAAGCTGGGGGAAGAAGAAGGAAGTGGGGGACATTGGGAGTGATGGTGCTTGTCTTCCCAAGGAACCGTTACGCGTGATGGAGCCCTGCTTTCCTGGAGATGGCTGCACACCCGCCTGCCCATGGGAAGCAGTGAATGAATGCCTTGTTTTGCTTTGCTTGTGTGTGTGGCTTTTTCTTTACTTATTAAACTGTCTTTACCTCAACCCATGAGTTTCCTCACTTTTACTCTTTGGATTCTCTCCCCCATCCCACCAGGGGGGAGTGAGCGAATGGCTGCGTGGGGCTTGGTTGCTGACTGGGGCTAAACCACGACAATACCAATATATAGTTTAATGAAAATATATTCAGTTGGGCTGCATTGACATGGGCTGGTAAGCCTTACTTCATTTCTATTTGAGAGTCCTTAGCTTACTCATGCACTTCTAAGAGTTTAGCTGGCTGCACTCAAGGCCAGCTGATAAGAACTTTCTGAAGAAAAAGTTGGAAAAAGGTCCAGTGAGGCCCTACACCTCCCTCTTATAGGAGCTGCTTTTAAACTGAGGCCCTTTGCCCCACTTAACTTATTTTCATCTGCATTGCAGCCATGTGTCTGTGTCGATGTACCCCACTGACTCAGATCCTAAGCCTGACCCATGGACTCACCTCCTGGCTTAACCTCAGATGTGCCTCATCAGTATGGACATTTTTAATGATCTGGTCTCTGGTCTGCCTCCAGCTGCCTCCCTCCTTAGCTTGCCCTGCTCCCTTGCTGTGGGTGGTAGGTTGAGTCCTTGCTGGTGAGGCCCCTGCCCTGCCAGCCCCCGTGGGTGTTGCCTGCAGTTCCTTGTCTCCAGGGAGTTGCCAGCCCATGCTGCACCTTGATATTCCAGATAAATGTGTTGAAACTGTTATTAATGATTAAATTACAAACAACCTCAATAAACTCATTATGAGCAGGATAAACCTGCATGGCTTCTGCAAAGGAAATTCAAGCCCCCACTAATCTACTAAGATAATGGATAAAAGAGAACAGGTTCATATAATTTATTTTTACCTTTAAGAAGTCTCTAAAAAAGTCCTTCGCAGAAGCTTTTACTAAAACTTCCTAGTCATGTCATGAAAAGTAAAATAGTGTGATGCATTATAAACAGAATTTGATATAGAAAATAAGTGTAAGAATAAATTATCAATTTTCAGCATGACAAAAAAAAGTTAATAACTGGATTCCCCAAAGGTTTGTATGAGGAATGTGGTTGTTAGGTATACTTAGTACTGACTTGGAAAAGAAGACGAAGAGGAAGGTGGTGATATTTGCTGGGAGCACATTATTCAGATTAGTCAAGACTGCAGAAATTGTATAATATTTCCAGAGAAAATGAAATTTACTTCCATAATGACAACTGAAATTTTATTCTGATGAATGGAAGTTACTGAACACATGAAGAAATAATTTTGCATGCACAAATAACTTGCAGACTTACATTAATTCTACCCACTTACAAAGTTAGGTTACTCTATCATTATGGACTATTAAATGGAAACTCCTGTTCAGTTACAATAAAATAGAAAAACATGTAAAGATTTAACTAGAAAATACAATTTAAAATATTGTGAGCCAATAAACACTGTTTTCTGACAAAATATCAATTTTAATTCCCTAACAAATATGTGTATCAGAAAAAGTGTAAGCAATTTTTGAGCAAAGCTAAGGCTTGTCTTTGTATCCCATGTGATCAAGACAGAATCAGGAAATAGAAATAAACTATTCATATTGATAAATTCATGTGCTTTTCATACTGTACAGGATAATAGATATATAAATGCATATATAAACATTTACATTTTCTATATTTCATTGTGAAATCTGCATTGCTGCTTTTGTGTGGGGAGGATAGTTGAACTTTCGAGTCCTAGTATTTCTGTGAGTTTAATTTTTACTGTTTTAAACTCAGAAGGCAGAAAATAAAAACGAAGCTTGCTGATCCAATTTAGTAAGTTATTTCTTTTACCTATTTTTTAAATTTCATCTTCCCCAGACCTGCAAAAAATCATTTTAATAAGCTAAAAATGTCATAGAGAAATCCTGTCTTGTTCCCAACAGTGATGATATGAAATTTATGAACTAAATTTACTAAGTGAACTGTGAAATAGAAGTTCTTAAATTTACTGAAAGAAAAAGATGAACTTTATAGTATCCACTGACACTTTCTTTGAACATGGTATATAAATGTAAAGAATATATACTGTATATGAAGTAATTTAAATTAATAATCCTGCATACACTTATGGCATAGACATAAATGTGAGATCTATCTTTCCATTTAATAGGTAATTATGTAACTGTGAATGACGTAAGCTATTAGTTGTATAGTTGTTTGATCTTGGTTTTTTTGGAAGAAATTAAAATATGAGTAGCTATAACTTCACATTGCAGGTTCTGTTAAGCTAGTCAATATTATAGACTATTAGCCTAATTAATCCACCTACAGATCCATATTGGTACCTGAAGGATCACACAAAATTCTATCTAAAAAAATTACCATTGGTGATAAATGGAGCCAGATAATAGAAAATATTGTCAGTTACTCCAGATAGACAACTACATTACATTGCTTTGATGTGTAAAAACAATCTGCATATGCTGTGCCTACAGCAACAGTTTGAAAGTTCAAAAGATCTGTTTTTCATCAAGGAACAAATTGATACATTTTGGGGTTTTTAGGTTTTATTTATCAGTGACACTCTTCTACCTGAACAGCCCTAGACTTCTTGTTAAACTTCCCTTCTTGTAGAAGGTTAAAGGCTCTTAAATCCCATCTTATTCATAAAACATAAAATATTCCCTATTGATGTCTTTTTTTGATTTCCTTAGATTACTATGAGAATTAATGATTCCTGATTTCCAAGATCTGTAGCAGTAAGGAAAAATAAAATTCTTCCACTCCTTTCATACACCACAAATGAATATAGGTAAGATGAAATTCAGTTTGTGGAGAAGACAATAGAACAGATTTTTTTCAAGGATTGCACAAGGCTGTGGAAATGTGTCTTCACTAGTGCTTTGTTATTGCGTGTTCTAAATGCAACACACATTGCTTTGACGTCAGCCAGACAAATAAGGCTCATAAAACATCTCATCACTACTTTATTTCAGGGTCAAAAACTGTAGAGAACCACCAACAAGAATTCAGTTCAGATGCTAATTCACAAGTCAGGGAGGTTTTGGGGTAAGAATCTATAGAATAGTTTTTCATTAGAACAACAATCCATTTTCTTTTCTGTTCCGTTTTTAGTGTTAGAAGTATGGTGTGGAGGAAGATCTGTCAGTAAAAGTATTATGAAAAGAAGAAAGATACAGTATTTGAAAATTAACAATTCAAACATCTATTAAGTAATTTGTTACAGCTGGACCATATCCATATTTATGTGCAAATGCATATTTATGTATGTACATTTATGAATAAACTTCTCTCTATTGTTACACACCAGCAGCAGTATCACAATCAGTTTTGGTTTTCAACTGAATTCACACTTTTTCCAAAGAAGCATAGTTATCCAATGTGTGAAAACACCTGGCTTAAAGATGAAGTGTTGATAATGATTTCCCTAGAGGCAATATTATCTGGTCAAAAAGGGATAAACCAAACTACCTATCAGATTCTAATGGGCAGAGGTCAGTGTAACATCTGCCCTGTCTATTTTCTACTTGTTTCTGAATTCATGCACGGCATTCATCTTCCCCAAAAGTTGTTCAGGCATATAACTGCAGTACCAATGAATTGAATCTTTTTTTTTTTTTCAGCTGATATTGTGGCAAATTGTTTTTCAGCTGCAAGAGCAGCTTATTTAAGTTTTTTTCTAGCTTTGTTAAGAGTGAATAAAGTGGCCAGAGACTGTGTACATTACAGTCTCCTTGCTACAAGAAGTCAGTGATAATGAGCAATTTGTGAAGTGTGATACCTATGCTCTAGTATCAAAAGTAATATTTTCCAATGGATTTTTCAATTTGTACAGCAGCTTCTTTGCTCCTTTTTCAGTTTTACTTTGCTGGTGGCACTAGCTTTTGAAGCCACCCTCATTTTTAATCCTCTTTTATAACAAGAATCAACTAGTACTCAGCTTGCATGCCTACTGTAATCCATTCCTGTAAGAGAAACTTTGAGAGAAATAAAGAACTCTAGACTCAGCAGAAGCTCCCGTCTGCAAACCTGCAGGCCGCAGCAAGCTAAGTTCCTATCTTAGTTTCATTTCTGCAGGCACTGGAAGAAATTTTGAGTAACTGGAAACAGAACTGAAGCTTGTTGCTATAATAAATTTTATTTCATCACTTGTTACCCTAATAGCTTCTTACTTTGTGTGTTTGGTCTTTTTTGCTGATGTGTTTTACTAACCTCCTAACAAGGGAAAATAAATATAAACAAAACAGTAAATCTGGTTAGAAAGAAAAAGTCAAACCCACTGATCAACAGAATGTTTTTTTTTCAAATGAGACCTTGGATTACAAGGAAAACATAGAAAAGAAATGTGGAATGAAATGGCAGGGAGTTATCAGAGGGCTCCACAGTACTATAACGTTTTAGTTCATGATCAAAGGTGGTACAGTTCAATGATTTCTGTGAAAGCTATTTGTTGTTCCGGTCTTAGCATATGCACATACCATACCACAAGAACAGCATTGCAGTTGACATTAATAGGTTTTGCTCTTGCAGATTGAACAAAGATGCCAAGGGCTAAGTGAGCTTGGAGACTGAACCAGCTGCTGATCACTCCATGTCAGAATTTGCAATTATGCATGGAGAAGAAAAAAAAGGAAAAACCTCTATAACCATTGTGCTATGTGAGATACATTTGTGTATAAAAGCCAACAATACTGTGCTACTTTGTAAAGCATTGTTTCTCTGCATGGGGAATTAATCTTCTGCCATACACATATTATTTTGGAAAAGGTAGGAATGTACACTGGAGATACACAAGACTAGTCTGGGAACAAGGTTTTAGAAAATGTGATAGAGTTTGGGAGTGCTACAGTATGCGTGAAAAGGTTAACCAATGCCGCCTTATTCTGCAGCATCAGTACAAGGGTTAAAAGGAAAGAAATGAGGATTAGAGGTTAGGAAAGTGTTATTTTTGCTCTCAGCTCCTGCTGAGTTCAGATAATTGTTCTTTTCCTGAGGGATCTTTCATATGGGACTCTCCTTACTCTTCTGTTTGTGGTTACTTGATGTAGAAAGACCTCAAGAAGCAAGCAGGAAGTGTGAGAGAGAATGAGGAGGGACATTGCCACAGAGAAAGACCGAACATACTTACGAAATTGGTCTGAAGTGAGCCACCATCTGCTTGCTCACTGCTCCTCTACCATAACTCTCTGATTTCTGAACATATGCTTAATTCTGATTCTGTTTCTTCAAACATTATACATTTATTTAATTGTATGCCTCTACCTTTGTGGCTACTTCCCCTGTTCCTGTATTTATTTACTCATACACGCCATCATGCATAATTGTTTGTATACAGAAAGGAAGGCAAATGATGTGTCAGTGAAGGTGCAGCATATACACAACAGATAGGTGAAGGCATTTAGAATAAGCCACGTAAGGAGTCAATGACCTTGGAAAGTCTGAGAGCAAACAATAGCCCATAAAGAACAATTATGCATGAAACATATGCAATGAATGAATGGAAGGAAAGTGACTGTGCCTATGCGATATATTGAAAGTAAAACTTTATATGTAAATATATGTAATGTTACATTATATGATATGATATGGTATGATATGATATGTAACTCGGTAACAGAAATTTAAATCCCAGTAAATTAGGAGCAGACATTTAAAGAAGCCATCACCGAACATATGATGAGGGAGGGTGGTTTCTCCCTTTCTTCTTCCTGAAAAAGAGTAATACTAAAAGTTGCAACAAGTACCTTATGTGAAAACAAAACTCTTCTAGCAATGTTTATCACTTTTGGAAACCAAATGAAAATTTTTGTAGCCAAATGATTCAATGTATATTGGTTTTCTTGGTTTTATTTCTCTTTTGCTGGTAAGTAAAGGTAAATTCTACTGTCAGCAGCATGGTGTAAGGAATGTTAAACATTAGAGCTGAACAGAAAACTGAATTTCATCACTGCTGTAGTCACTGTTTTTATGATTGCATAGAGTTACATGATAATGAATTTAAAAGTTAAAAGAGGTGGTTTTATAAATCCAAGAAGATTTTTTTTAAAGCAATAGTAATGAAATAAAAATCTTAAGTATTATTCTATTTAAATTCAGTTTCACTTCCCCTTCACATGTTTTTCTATATTCTTTATTTACCTATCAGCCAAACTTTCCCTCCTTTCCCACAGTTCTGGTGCAATGATTGGTGGAGTGTCAGGAACACCTAAGTCCTCAAACGCAAATGGATGGCTTTTTTCCAAGTGCCAGAAGATATAATGTGCCTTTTCACAGATACACAAGTAAAGGAAATAAGCTGATTACAGCCTCACCAGTCTCTACACAAAAACTAACGATAATCAATATACTTTACCAGAAAAGTAATGTAGGAGTAAATGCAACTATACCTGTGAAGTTGTGTTTCTTCTTAATTTTGTAAAACCACACTATGTTACCAAAATGTAATGTATGCATACGTATGTATTACAGATTTCACAGTCACCCTATGTTGAGATTTCACAACTTCTCTACACTTCACATCTTATCCATATTATGTCTATGTCTAGAATATATATCTAGTTATGACATTTTACACTGATAATGTGAGAATTAAAGCACTAGTGTTCTCACTCTGAGAAACTGAGTCATACACAAGTACATTTAAATTCAGTATATTATTGTTATTATTTAAAAAATGAAGTCCTAGGGCAATTTGTGTTGGAACAGTTGCTTCCATGACAACAAGAACATCATAAAGGTTTTAAGCAGGACTGCTGGCACCACCTATTATTAAGGTTGGCCAGTGGTTCATATTTTCAGACAATTATAACTTTGCTCAGGTCCAACAGTCTGAACTCAAATTTTCCATGCTGAGTGAACAACTCAGGATGGATTTATTTGCACTTTTTTTCTGCCATAACTGTTCAATCAAACATCTGTTATTCCCAAGAAAGTGTCTAAAGAATACAAAGCAAAATAAAATATAGTTTCTTTGTATCAAAAAATCTGCAATGCCACACATTTTGGAAAAGATATTTTTACAGTGTCAAGAGTGTGTCTGTGGTTATTCCATTAAAATCTTCAAATTTGCTCAAGGTATGAGCCTCTAAAAAGCTTTCACATGCTTATCATTACAGAACTGCTAACAATAAAAGCTATGTGGAATTAACTAAATCTTTCCTCAGGTAACTGCTATTGCCAGGAACTCCTGACATCCATACTGGTACTAAATTTAGGAAGTTCACTTTCTTAGGCTACTCTAATAGAAAAGTAGCCTTTTTCAATGCAGACAGAAATAGACCTGCAATAAGTTAGAAAAAAATGACACGGGGACTGGAGCTAGGATGTCCATGATGGACAAGGAATTTTGGGCTCAGAACTCATTTTTTCACGAGAAGGAGCATGAGAGTAAAAGACTGAGAGAGAAGAGGTCAGTGGGTGGACAGAAAGCTAAACCATTGAACTTGTGATGGTAAACAGAAATGACAAGGAAAGATCTGAGAATAAGAACGAAATAAATGAAGATGACTGGTAAGGAGCCAATGTATTAGGGTGAACAATAACTGACAGCACAGAGAGCCTAGATGGAAGAATAAAGGGGATAAGTGAAATAAGATGTGCTGGAGGAGAGAACTGGGAGAAAGCAGAATGGCAATTCGGTTAATGACCAAATTATAATGGGACAAACTGGGACTCTCTCCTCTTTAAAATGTCAGTGTAAGCCAAAGAGATTTTTATTCACATTATGGTGGTGAAACACTCACTCTCAAACTAAGATGACTTTGATTTCTACAGTTGTATGATGAACCAAACTATGTGATAGTTCACTGCATGTGTACCCCACTGCGTGTTCTGTTCAGAGGGGATGGTTGAACAGGGAGAAAGGCTACTTGTCCAGGCTGATGTCTTCCTAGTTAAAAAGAATGCTTATGGGGAAGGGAAGACTGCTCTCTTAGGGTGAGCATCTGGTCAGCTTGAAAAATACCATGTGAGGCAGGCAGGCAGGCACTGAGGGGGAGCCTATAGAATGAGGGAGACTGAGACCTTGTGAGAGGCAAAGGGCCTGTTGTTAGGTAGAAACAAAAGCCAAGTCTGGAAGGGAAAAGATTTCTTAAAGGCCTGGAGGGAATCCATGGAGTTTGTTCACCCAGAACTTGTGGAGTTATTTGATTATAAAGCAAAGCTGGAAAAAAAGATACAGTGGGAGTGAGGGAGAATTGTTTCAAAACTTCTCAGGTAATTCTGATGTGTGAAACAGACTACATCTGGGGTTTATTGGTGAGGATTACCTTCTTTCAGTTTATATATTTTTATATTCTAAATAATCCAGCCTTAAAGACTGAGAGCTTTTGATGTCTTTTGGTGTGCTCATTTTAAAGAAAGGAACATGGAGACCTACTCCCCTCAAGATTCACCTCTACTTGAGTTTTTAACAGTCCAACCATGCAAAAACTTTGCGATACAAGGTAGAGCAGTTAAATCACACCATTTACACTGAACTTTTTTCATGCAGCAGGTTGTGAGTTCCTCTATTTCTGGATGTATAGTTAATACCATGAAGGCTAAACTGCTGAACCACAAGCTGAAGGGCTAGGTACTCTAAAAATAAGTTGCTAGTTATTCAAGCCAGTCTTAGATTTATCAGATAATGCATCTCGGTGTCCCAGTCATAAAATGAGGATAATTCTATCCCTTCACCTTTCCAATCTATTTTGAAAATAAATTCAATAATATGTTGTAAGGCAGTCAAATACCGTAAAGTCATGGCTGTTGTAAAAGATGATGTTAAAATTAACAAGTTTGTTAACAAATGTGTTCAGAGCAGTTTTTTACTAGCATGAATTGAATAAAATATGAGCCATATATTGAAGAATGTTATTCAGTGAACAACTGACAGTAAAAACACACGCAGAATATGAAAGAAATTTCCAAACTGCTGAATAATACCCTAAAAAACTTCTTAAATGTGAGACAAGAATAATGGAATCATGGAGACAAAGATCCTAAACTTGTCCAAGAAGAAGCCTGAAACATTCCACTTACGTGTGGAGTCATAAGGAGTGGTATTGATTATGAAGCAGCAAAAGAAGGGCAATCCTAGAAATTAAAGTTTGTGCAGTAGCACTTCAAATATCTGATTTGTTGTTAATAAGAGTTTTAGTGTAAGTTTTAGTTAACTGATTTCTTCAAAGCTTCTGCTGGCCAGCGCAGAAGTATTTTTTTCCCTTATCTGTCATTTGGTACCAGGAAGGATGATAGGGGTTCACCTTTCTCCAAAGCATCAAATACACATGACAGTTAGGAACAAGAGGTTTCTCTTGCCCACTAGTATTTTTCACACCTTTTTCTACACCAAACAGTGGAAAAAGTATTAGGAATAAGTTTGGCCATATAAGATTATCAGAAACTTCTGAGTTTGAAGAGTTTGGAAGAGCAGAGGGAGAACAGAGCCTACTACTGACATGTGTCTGCCTTCTAGGTGAAAGTATTCTGATCCCTAGTATTGTGAATACCCAGGAAAACCAGGTTTTTGAGTCTTTTGAATTTATATTTTGAAAGTATAAAATTCATTAAGAGTTTTTGAGGTGGATTTGTAGTATGTGACAGTGTATAATGACAACAGAACAAATATTCTCTTAGTCCCTTGTCATTTAACATGTAGTTGCCTCCTCTCACCTCCTCTTATTGAGGACAGAACTGAAGGACTCAGAATAGCTCAGGTGAAAAAAACAAAAATCTACATTTTTTCCTTTTGCTTTTTCTTCTTTACTTGATACATGCAGGTATAAGGTAGTAGCCAACTGCAGCTTAGGTGTCTTAAAGTTAAGAAAGCCCGTACTGACTTCACTTAGCTGAATAAAAGATTTATTATCCTAAGGGGATAAATATTGATGAACTTGTCTTCATTCAAACTGGATAAATTTATTTTTCCCTGCAGTCTAAATCAGGTAAAATTATCTAAAACATTAGTACTTTCCACCAGTGAGCACACAGATATTTTTTAAACAAATAGAATAATTTTTATTTACATGTATTATATTCACTATATTTATATAAAAATAGATTTTTATATGAACAACAAAATGACAGACATTAAAACAACACCTTTCCTCACCCCTTTTCCAGGATCAACTTCTGTCCTTCACTCCCAACTCCTCTCTCCACCCCAAGCGGCACAGGGGCGATCGGTGGGGGTTATGGTCAGCATCTCTCCCTGCTTCTTCTTCCTCCCCATGCTTCTCCACTCTGCTGTGGGTGCACCATGGGCTGCAGTCCTTTGGGAATATCCATCTGTGCTGGCATGGATCCTTCACGGGCTGCAAGGGAGTATCAGCTCCGCTATGGAGCACCCCCTTCCCTTCTTTTTCTGACCTTGGAGTTTGCACGGCTTTTTCTCACTCTTTTTCTTCGCTCCTCTTCTCCCTGTCAGCATTTTCTGCTCTTTCTTAAACACGTTTTCACAGAGGTGCCCCAGGTTTGGCTGACAGGCTCAGCTCTGCCCTGCAGTGGACCCACGGGAGCCGGCTGGAGCCAGCTGGAACCCGCTGTGTCCTCACAGAGGCTGCCCCTGCAGCCCCTCCCTGCTGACAACACCTCACCACTAAACCCAATACTTCAGGTCAGTGTGGAGGAAGCTTATCACAGAACGTTGTAATACTAACTGTATAACAAAGAAGGCAGAAACACAAAAGGGAACAAGGACAAGAACCCTGGCCTCTTTCTATCTAACTGAAAATTTTCATGCTAAAATGGCAAAAATACGTATTTTCCATTCAAGTTATAGAGTTCCCAAGTTCCAGCTACCTAAAACTTACATCCATCAATAAGGCAGCCTGCTTCCATTTTAGATCTACCCTCAACATGCTTTTGGAAAGATATCTTTGGATCTTAATCAGTGTGCTGAATCAAAGCCATCATTATTTTCTATTGCTGTATTTTTCTCCTAGAAATGCAGTACAATTATGGACCATCCTGTCTTTTGTTGAGGAGATATTACCTACAATTATGTAAAGTATAGGACATAATTCAGTTCACTAGCCTATGCCTAAAAAGTAGATATTTAGGAGCATTCCAAAATTCTAAAAGCTTAAGTGGATTTCTTTCTGTTTCCAAAACAGCCAAAATGAGCATTGCAGTATTTCTGTCGTGCAGGGCACTGCTAATATTCAGTCTAAACTCTATGGTTACCAGGAATTTGCTTTAAGATTGCAGCTCTTATGCTATGCTGCTCAGTATTATTTTCATTACTGGAAGTATTTTATTCCATTAATATATTTCAGAATTCTAAGGAAAACAAAAATGCGCATTCTGTACTGTTCAGCTGACATTACACACCTACCTGGTCAAAGAGAGGAGCTTTCCATAATGGATCCAAATAAGAATGAAATGTCACTGTTGAATGTGATGGAGGGAGTAGAATGATGTCAGCAACAGCTCTTTATTTCTACATACAGTAGTTTGTGACAGCTAGCATATTTTAAGGCAAAGTGAGGCAAAACAATAATATACATTACCTCTGTGATTTCTTTTTCTATCAACTTCTGGCAGTATAATTTAAAAAAAAAAAACCCTTTGTATTTTTGTTAAAAAACAAGGTAACAGGTGATATTTGTACCTTCATGCCATGTTTACATTTATTTTCAAGGGAGCTTTAGAGATTTTTTATTTATTCAAGGCATTATATACTTTGGACGAATGTATTCTTTTTGCAGTGGTTCCTTACTTTAATTTCTGTTTGATTTCCCCTATGCAGATCTTTGTTTGTAAATATTTATCTGAATGTTAAACAATATTCTAACACAGCTTTCAAAAAGTTCTTTGTCATTCTTTTCATACTTTGCTCATAGTTACAATATTCTTTCTCTAACAGTTGCAATATATGTAATCCTGAAAGCTACTTTGATCCCTGAAAGAAGCTTGTTGGAGCTTATCAGCATGGATTTGAAAGATATGTATAACCAGCTCTACACATGATTAGAATCGGGATCTGTATACTTACTAAGCTACCTGACTCTCCTGTCCTCAGTAAAAACTGTATTTTTTAGTACTGTGGCAGAATATGAAACATCAGAGCCTTAGAAAAAAATTACCTTTAAAAAATTTAAATCCTCCTACTTTCTGGGTAAACCATAAATGTTTTTCTTCCTATTGTTGTATATACTCCTTGTACCTGCTGTAATCATCTGCTTTTTGTCAATGAATTGTCATAATCCCTCACAAGTTGTAGAAGTATTGACCTCTAAACAGAGGTCACTGTACTATTAAAATAACCTGTTATTTTGTAGCATCATAAACAGCTGTCTATACTGAATGATAATCAGTGTTTTTAAAGATAACATAAAACAAATTTTGTGGGATTAACAAGTAGAAAATTTAGAAAGTAATTTCATTTTCAACCTTTTTATCCTGTTGTGCAGGCCCCAGAATAAATGCAAGAGGTACAAGATTCTCTCTATACCTTCTTGATGGAAGAAATATTTTTTTTCTGCTTCTGGCATTCAGGTTACTATCAAACTTCCATATGACATTATTTTTAATGACTTTAAAATGCAACTAGGTGTGTAAAGTATTGTTACACTAATGCTAACTTTGCAGGCACAGAAAAAAATTCTACAGAGATATCTTGGTAACTAATTAGTTTAGCTACTTGATATCAGAAAGGTTTTCTGCACAAAGAATAAGTACATATAAATTATGTATAATTATTTTATAATAGATACACTATTTCTATATGAAGTCCAGATTAATTTTTTAAATCCTTGGATGCACAGAAAATATTTTTAATGAACACCTTGCAATCCCTAGTAATGCAATTAACTAATTACTGGGAGCAATTACTTAGAGATGTAAATATGTACTACTTTTTGCATTTATAAATTTGCCTTTATAAATATTAAATCACATAAACAAAGTTCTATCTTCAGGCTAACTTAAATATGTTAAAAGAAAATTCAGAACCAATCTGGAGACTACTTGTGTTTTTTCATTGCTTTTAGATATTTTAGGCTGTAGTATAAAATATTTTTTTATACAGCAAGCACAGGTTGAGCTCAGAATATGCTAATATTCATGACTTGTATTATGTACCTTGTATTTTTCTTTCAATATTTTGCTCCAATAACCTTCAATGAAACATTTTGGGCAACAGCTACAACTGACTTAAAAACCACAACGTATTCAACAAAACCACTAAAACCTATGTGATGCTAATTTTTCTTTTTACATATTTTCACAGTGTGGTTTTATCATTAGAGTGAATTGAATAGATTAGAATAGAATAATGGAATAATATAAGTTCTTAGGATTAAAGCTATGGAACTGAAAAAGGATAGATTGACAACTGAAGAGCTGGATAGCAAGTCTTCTGTTTCTCAAGACTAATACAGAGAGATGGAAAGATTTCAGAGAAGGAGGAAGTTAAAGAAAAGCAGAATTGGATGTCTTCTAACAAAGACAAAACAAACAAAAAGAATAAATTATTCAAAACCAAAAAAAAAGCAATTTCTACAAGTAAATAAGGAATTAATTGAAGGATAAGAACATCCTAATGCTTGGGCTCAGCACTTAATTGAGAAACAGCAGAATTCTTTACTTTGATATGCAGTCAGATCCTTTTGGAGGATGTGGTTAAATGTTGTAGGCATATGGAACAAAAAAATTGCATGTGATCCTTTATTATTTACTATAACATATGGGTGCTGCTGGTAAAATAACAACAATAATAATTGACAAATGCAGTAAAGCACATATGACATTCAAACACACATTAATAACATGTTGATTTACCAAAATATGTTCTGAATATTCTGTTCCTTGGCCTGTCAGGATTTTGACTGTGATCTTGTCCAAGACATCAAATTTCTTTAAATCTCCACTTTGCATATATAAGACATCAAGTGAAAATGTATCTAGTGATTTAATATTTCATGTATTCATCAGTACCTGGGAGATGCACAGAAGTGGAGCCGACAGGAACAGTTTATTTGAGTAATATGAATAAAATGTATGTTTTAAAAGATGTTTTATGTCTAATGTGCTTAGAAAATTTTAGAAGGGGCATAACATATTAGAACTATTTAAATAAATATTTTTAGTAGGGAGGTTGCACTTGTTAATGAGTCTGTAGTTATAAAATAATTTTGTAGTGGTAGTTCCTACGTGGAAAAAAAAAAAAAAGAAAACCAACAAAACCTCAACCAAACAAACCATTAAAACCATAATGACTCTGTCTTTTATTTATTCTTTTTAATTTTTGGAGGAGCTGGTAACCACCATGACATAGTACCAGCAAACAGGTATTTATAAGGCATTCTAACTCTAACATAATCCCTAAGACACTGATGAATTTTTTTTTTACTTCTCTCTTCTTTCTGAAGATCATACATTCATATTTTCTGCCTAAATCAACTGAAGACTGAAATTTGCAGTTCCCTGACTGAGTCTCTGAAGGAAGGACTAGTACAGCTACAAAGACAATGGTATTTGCAAGCTCCACTGTTAAGTATTAATTATTTTTATTTGCACCTCGTTCACAGTTTATTTAAAAAAAAAAACAAACAAAACAAAACAAAACAAAAAAACTATGAAGCTCCATTTTTGAAGACCCTGTTATTTTCAGCTGATGTTGGTTTTTTGTTTATGTTGTCAAAACCGCATGTTATATGTACTGAAAACAAAAATCTGCTGCCAGGTCTAAGCCACCACATTCCACAAAATACCACTTATATATAATACCAAGCAAAAGTATACTGAAAATCTGAATTAACTTTGGTTATTAGAAGTTTGGTTATTGTTCAGTAATAAGACATACTAATAGAATAGAGGGTTTCCAGGGTTTCCAAATTTGCTGTTCCTTTCAATTCCTTGAAACTGGATCAGCAGAGGCTGGAAGTTTTTTGGGCTATGACATATATCCTAGGCATGAAGATTGCATACCCCTTAAAAGTGAGGTTCTGAACTTACTTTTTTTTTAGACATTCAAAGAGTAGCTGAGTTCACACAGCTTTATTGAATGGACAATCCATTCTACATTCCTTTAAGGGACTGAGGGAATGAATGAACAGAATGAAAACAGGAACCTTCTTAAGGCATAGCAAAGAATTTCTGGGAAACTGAAATATCTGTATACTGATTTACTAGCTTGATTCAAATTTTAAAATATTGTAGTAGCTGAAGAAGTTTCACCTATGTGAAATTCATTGCACTGCCGCAGCAATAATTCATGATATGTGGTTTAGCATTTTAAGTATATACCAACCAATGTGTGATGAAATTACCCCCTAGGAGGATATAATAAGTAACTTACAAGGTGTCTCCACAATACAGTCATCAGTAATTGTATTACCTTCTTTTCCTTTCCTAGTATGTGGCTGGGTTTACCAAGGAGCAAAATCTTAGCATATAGAGAGACCCTATGACACGAAGGTACTAGTCTAGACATAGATATTCAGCCTCACCTCTGCATTGCAACATGTCTGCAGTTACTTTCCAGTACAGTTTTTCTCTGTAGCTACTGAAATATTCTGCTTGGATAATGACAGCATACATTTATTTTTCATTATTATTACTGCTACTAATATTATTTCCTACCTCCAAAATATATTATATTGTTTTACTTACAAGGAGAGGTAAAGGAAACCATCAAATATCTCTTCCTCTGACTCTGATTCAAATGATACATTTGATTCTGTATGAATTTATTTTACCCTTTCTTAATATGTGCTGGTTTATTCTTCATTTGAAATTTACATCCAGCATTCTGTCATCATATTTCCTTGGGAGGTTGTTGCTTTTCTTCTCCCACCCCTTTATTTTACATGTCCTCTAGTTCCAATTTTTGCATGCTTTTTTAGGGGGTGGGTTATGTGTTGCATCACCACCATTCACTTGGAAAATTCTGTTTTCTGCTTTATTGGACATTCAGCTTCTGAAGAAGGGAATAGTACATGGAAAAGTTGAAAGCTTTACTACACCTTGCATACCACTTTGTGACCTTTTTCTCTACCTTTCCTCATGATCACTTAAATTAATACTGAGGAGTGCTCTTAAATCAAGGGATCTCAAAAACAGTCCTCATCTATATATTCAGTATAAGGCAGGTACTTTATTCCCTTGCTGAAACAATCATAATAAACCATTGTCTTTCACAGAAAAAAAAAATATAGTTTCAAAAGATATGCACTCAAATTAGAATTACCTGCATTGAAAACTTTGATTGTAAAAATCAGTGTTATTGCTTCCTTTTAGGTTTATATTCATTGGAAACATGACATCTGAAAGAAGATGCCTTCTTTTTAAAATCTGTTCTTTTTAACAAAGTAATGATAGTCAAAAACATTTAGGACAGAACTAGAAGCTGAAGTATATTAATAAGAGGAAATAAATGTATTTATTTGTAATGAAAAGAAATGTGATCTTTTAATGTTAAAATTGTAAGTAATTATATATGACTAAACCACAATAAAAGCAAATAAAACCCAGTCAAAATATGGGATCCACAGATCTCATCAGGGTGGTAAAAATCATGAGAATTCTTGCAGCTCAAAATTGCATTGACCTCAAGTTTTCTGCTGATGCAATTTATTCTTTTTTGTTTTGCCTGCTAGAGCCAAACACTTGTCGCTATGTGTAGTCCTAGAGCCAAAAAGAATGCACAGCTCGTGTAATATGGTAAGTGCTATCTCCAGTCAGGAAGTCCCTCCTGTGATATTTAAGTGCCAAAAAAAGATGATCTGCAAAGTGAAGACAAGTACACAGAATTCCTGAGTATCTGAAACTGCCAACAAGACAAATTGTTTTTGTAGTAAGTGCCGAAGAAACCCATTAGTACCACTTCCACTTGGAAGCCAAAATGAATGCAACATAACAGCACAGCCTATTTGGAAAGCAAGCTTATGGCAGACAATGATATTGTTGGCACCTGCAGCATAAAGAAGAAAATTGAGAAAAGTTGTCCTGGGTGTGGAGATAACTAATTCAGTACTATTAAAGTAAGCTGCTTCTTTGGCTGGATTGAGTTTTACAAATACACACACACAGAGGCACCAAATCCTGCAAGCCCAGCAGGAGCCCAGTACCCAAGACCATATATTCTGAGCTTCTACCCTTTTCCTTATGCAACATATTTTCAAATTAATGAATGTCAAGATACAGCAAATACATTCAGCTTCACTGGATAAATACCTTTCCCTAACTGATGTCTCTTGTAATGAGGTCAGTTCAGAAACTGATAGCACTAAACAATGAGAAAACCTCCTATTCCTCTTTGGTTTATATTTCACCTAGCCTTCACAGTGATTTTATCTACGGACTGTCATTCACAATATTCCTGATATTCAACAGTTAATTAGAAGTGAAAACTGAAGACATTATTTTTTAGATAATTTCCAAATATCTTCAGTTTTAACTGTCTGAAAAAAAGCCCATACTCAAATTATTTTCTATTTATATATGTATCCTTTTGCAAAAGTCCTGTATCACTTGGACAGATAACTTTTATATAAATTCAGTTATCATTGCTGCTGTTTCAGCTGGTTTTGCTGACAGCTAAGAAGGATGTGATATTGTGTGTGTTTACATTGAAAAGTTATCTTCACAACTAAGAGGGTAAGAAAATTCAAGTTTCACCCTACGGTGTNTTTCGCCCTACTGTTTTTTTCTCATTTAAAAAAAAAAATCTCTTGAAGGATCAGGCCTTTTAGAGAGATTGATTTGTTTGTTTGTTTTCTCATTCAAGTTTATCACCCAACAGTTTCTAAAGAACTGGAAATCACAGTATAGACTGAGTGCCCTAAGCCTGTGACTTTCAACTTTTCATTCC
>VZTV01056391.1:692-14444 GCA_013400875.1 Anhinga rufa
GAACCGGACGGGCCGGCGGCTGCTTCCGACCCTGCCAGGCAGCGCCGCCAAGCGCCGAGGCCATCCACCCGGCAGGCCGAGGAGCGCCGAGCAATGGAGCGGCGCCGCCCCAGGCCCCCGCAGTCGGCCGGGCGGGGAATGGCGGCGGGCGCTGAGGGAGGGGGCCGGGACAGGGACCGGGACCGGGGCGGGGGATGTACCGCTGGGAAGGAGAGTCTGCTCCGGCTAGACGCGTCTCTGAGGAAGAGGGATTTTCTCAGCGGGGAGAATATGGCCCGAGGGCCGCACCGGCAGAGGGCCCCGCCGTGGGGGCCTCCGGCCGGGGTGGGGAGCCCCCTCCTGAGGGCCGCCGGCCGGTGGCTTTACCCGCTCGGACCCCGCCCGGGCCTGGGGGACCCCCTCTTCCTCAGAGGGGTGCCCCACCTCGCAGGCTGCCGGCCTTGGGGCTGGTGCAGCGTGAGCTCCCGCCTGGTGAGGGCCCCGCAGCCCCCTCCCAGGCCGCAAGGGCCGTCTGGGAGGAAGCTCTCACAGCAAGGCCGTACTGAGTATCAAACTACTGAGGACAGAATAATCTATTTCTTCTGCTCTTACTAGTTGGAATATGTTGAAATAGGGGATCCCCTAACTTGACCAAAATACCCCAACCCACAAACCTAAACGCCACCACCACCAAAAAAAAAACCCAGCCTTGACAATTCAATAGTTTTCAAGACCCACAGAATCACAGAACGGTGGGGGTTGGAAGGGACCTCCAGAGATCATCTTGTCCAGCCCCCCTGCGTGAGCAGCACCCCCAGAGCAGGGGCACAGGACCGCGTCCAGGTGGGGTTTGAATGTCTCCAGGGAAGGAGACTCCACAGCCTCTCTGGGCAGCCTGGGCCACTGCTCTGGCACCCAAGTCCCTGAGCAACCTGATCCGAGTTCAACAGTGAATTTACTTCAAGCAAGACGATGGACCCGATAGCCTGCTGAGGCCCCTTCCAACCTGAATTACTTCATGAGTGTATGGTGAGCTGAAAGCCCACGCTTTGTGTGTGCTCACACAAACACCAGCTATTCTCTATCCCTCATGTGCATTCACTTCCATTTCCATACTTGCTTTGTGCCTTCCACATTAATGGCTTCATGTTGCATTTCAGATTTGTGACCTGCACATTATTCTTTGTGCACTCATAAAAAATAAAATCGTTGCATCTTCACAAGATTTTGTCTTCTCAGGCAGTCAAGAGACTTGGTATATGCAATAATATGCCCTTCTTTGCTTTTTTTAAATCTTCCTCTTTCCAACCACAGGCTCAGGCTTTACTTACTCCATGTAGGATTCTGCAGCCGTTACTAAAGGGGAGGAGTGCTGCTCCTGCCTCTCCTCCTTACCTTGTCGTTTACACTGGCTGGCAGGAGGAATGGAGATCTGACAGAAACATCCATATTAAAGCTCTCTCCAGCTAGTCATTCTTACTGCATATCACATACAGAAAGGAAACAAACTAATGACCTGATGAGTGAAGAGGCCAAGATTCTAATTCAGAAGAAACTTAGAACAGTTGGCAATGTGCATGGAAGAGAACTCTTCATCCTGCACACAGCCACTAGTCAAACATAATAGACCACTCCCAAAGTACAGATGTCTCTGCCAGGTTTAACCTCCCGTAGCTGTAGGCTGCTATGTACATTTTCTTAACTTGTGGAAATGCAATTTCCACAGCCTAATGGCCTCATCCCGATACCGACAGCATTCCTCTGCAGCTCACTCGGCGCAGGCAGGCCAGGAGGTGGAGCCTGCTCATCACCGAGGCAGCAACCAGGAATTCCTTCCACGCTCTCTGTTTTGCCATTCAGCCTTGCTCTTGATTGCCCTTTAAGTAGGGATGCATTGATTGGTCCAGGTCCTGGCATAACGTGGGCATTTTACTGGCTTGAGTTTTCCCTACTCGCCTACAGAGGCTGTGGATGTCTATGCTGATCCAGAAGGAATAGTATAGATACGTAACTTGATGGTATCTCACAATAGCGGAGACACCTAGAAGAGACTGGGCTGAAGCTACACCATCACCTCAAAGGCCTGTTATTGCTCAGGAGAACAAGTCTCACGATTCCTTCACAAATGGAAGAGCCGACATGTATTAGTCTTCCATATTTCAGTTAACAATACTGAAGACAGATCTTGTGTCAAAAGCATTACATAATGCTTTTAGGATGACTTCACATTCCTGGTGTCTAGTTCAGCTATATTGTTCTTAAAATTCTTTGAAATTAAGATAAAGGCAACCTTCCCCAGTTAAAGAAAGAATAAGATTTATTTTCCAGGAACATTTATTTATTTTTTAAATAGTGTTCTTCCCTTATAAAGCAGCTCTTCAAGTCATGTTCCTTTTACCACAGTGTCTTTGGCATTTTCCTCCTAGAACTTTCTTGTAGAGTGGTATAAAATGTAATTATTTTTGTACAGAAAAATAAGTATTTAAACCACAAATTAATTCCCCAAAGTATTAAATAACATACCAAAAACTTTATCAAATCTATTACATACACTAATGGGACAAAACCTTCTTGTGTATGTGCATAATAATTATATATACATTTTTAGCTTAGTTAAGTTAGCGCTTCAAAGTTATCAAGGAAGCTTTACAAAAAATCCAAATGCACAATTGCAGTATTACTAGAATTTGTCACACTATTTGGAGAGTTTAACAATGTATACAATACATTGTGTTCAATAACCTCTGCCTGAATATGCAAACCGATGACTCTCTTTTGTATTTTGGAATAGTTTGCAAAAAAAGACAGGATTTTATAAAATTACACAGTAAGTCACTTTCCAGATTTCATGGAATTAAGAACCGAATATAATTATAATTATCCCCTATATGAAAACACATCTACGAGTAAAAGCAATGGCATCATGCACATCAGAAACTAAAATGCAGTATGAAAATCCAACAGCAAAATGTCACATCCTTTCAGTTGCACTGAACATGTCATTCATTCCAAAGCAGCATTACTGTAGTGAGCAAGCTCTAAAATAAGACTTATTTTTCTTATTTTTGTCTATGTAGTGCGATACATACATAGCGTGTTCTCAGTCGTTAAACAAGGAGTCCTTGTGTTCAACGCTTCACAGGAGGGGATTCCATCCAGGTTCCTTTTCCCACAGGGAGCTTAAGAAATTTTACAGCTGTTTCTTGTACAGTTTTTTGGTGGGCTCTGTGGTGGACGGATAATTTTAGCTTTCTTTAAGCTGTTCCTTTTACTGATGTTGCTGGATGTGAGGGAGTATGAGCGTCCATGCATCATCCTGGCATTAAGGCCATTTGCCATGGAGAAAGATTTGAGATGGCTTCTTAAGGCAACAGGGAGAGGGAGCTTGTCAACAAGATGCACGGGGGTACAGGAAACTATGGCACGGCAACAAAGGTCTTGCAGGCTCAGTACTTAAAAACAGACATAAAAACTTGCATTGTAATAGCATGCTTTTGTCAGCCATGTGGTAGCAGCACACCCAGCACCCTGCATGCACTCTGTACTTCCAGGATGAATTCTCATTTCTCCTCCCACACCCTTTCCCACATATACATTATCCAAAAATATCTGCTGCCTCAGTTTCCTATTTATGTCTTAATGCTTAGATGACTGAGCATGCAAGTTCTAGGAGAGATACGTTATTCCCTACAAAAGCAGAACAGGTTATACCTGCAGACACATATTTTCTGTTTAGAAAGCAAATTGAACAGGGATCCTGATTCTTCTTTTTTGATGTTTTTGCATCAGGGTTAAAGTTTCTGAAAATTATTTTATATTAATGAACCATAAACCTTACCTAGGACTAAATTTACACATTTTCAGTGTACATCGCTTACCCTTGTTCGGCCTCCAGAGCCTGTCCATTCCGTGTCTCATCAATACTATTCTTGCTAGCTCAGTAAAGGACTCTGTAATATTGAAATTACAAAGTGGACTGACTTCAAAAAAAGTCATGCCCAGCCTCTCAGCGAAGGCTTGTGCTTGTTCAGTAGACACTTGGCGCTTGAAGGCTAAGTGAAGGCGATTTCCAACCAGGATTTTTGGTACACCAGGAGCATGCTGAGCAAAGAGAAGCAATAAAAAAACCCTAATAGTTTGGTTTCCATTTTCCCCTTCCCTCACTTAAAACAAACAAAAGCTTTTTCAAGATTTAAAGACTAAGTGGCAGGTTGGACCAGTGATCTCTAGAGGTCCCTTCCAGCTTAAATTATTCTATGATTCTCTGATCTAAAGGCATCCCTTCCTCAGAGAAGACAGGCTTGCACAGATGATGTGGCAAATCTATAGCAAGAGTGGGACTACAATATGAAATCTTTGCCCTCCATATGCTTTCCATCAACACCTTTAAAGAAATCAGACACTAGCTGTTACATTTCCAACTTCCTTGAACTAAAAACATAGAAAAAAGATTGGAAACGTGGCATCTTGGATAACTCTGTAGTAAGCACTGCCTGCAAATGCCAGTAAAACCAGTAGGAAATCTCATAAGCAGGCGGTCTTAGTCATCTGTTACAGACTAGTGACACTCTGGGATTGTACCTTACCTCATCTATTTCTTTTATCCATCGATCGATTCCATCAAATGACCAACGATTTGTAATATCATACACTAGTATTACTCCCTGTATTAAAAAAAAAATTTAAAATGGTGAGTTTAACAGAGGAATAACACAGAAAATACTATCTGTAAATTCTCCAATTCTGAAATAATCTTGTAAGACGCTGAGCAACTTCTCAATGGAGCAGAACCTCAGCATCCTGTGAAACCAAGCCCACCTCTCTGTGTAGATTACAGACCAGCTAAGGGGCAGAAACCCTCACTTAGTTTTAGGGTCTAATGTATTGGTAAATATTTCTTTTCATAGTGGACAAGTTTGGTTGATCATACACATATCACAAGTCATAGCGAATAAATATTTTTGGTCACATCCGGTAGCTTGAAGATTCAATGCTCTGTGCAATTCTGGAACATAACAGCCACAGCTCATCAGAACCAATACATGTCATGAATTATAGCAATACTTCAAAGTCTGAAGCTATAGTGACTTTTAGTGTGTCTGTCTTTTTTTTTTACGTAATTTCCTTACAAGTCATTACATTTCATCACATTTCAGACTATGTTTGTATTTTTCACATTACTCTTGACAGTTTTACATTACCAGTTTCTCTTACTTGGCACACAGTTTTAAAAAGTACTATTAGCACAGCTTTCTCATGATCAAAGTAAGACAACATGCTTAAGTTATCGAGGTAACCAACAAGAGGCCTAAGAATATATATCACTGTATTTTACTCTGATTCAACTTCAACCTCATGGATTTCCCCTCCTCAAAAGAAAATCCTGCCCCTCGTTATTTCCCACATTTCATGTTATCTTCAGACTATTACTGAATCTGCTCACAAGCTACAAGTGAGCTATGGAAGCCATCACGACGGCTTGCTAACTCTGCTTTCATTCATCCAACAACCATTACTCATCACTGAGAAAGTTGTACTTTGCTTACCTGAGCACCTCTTGAATAAGACCGAAATATGGTGCAGAATCTCCCTTGCCCTGATGTATCCCTAAGTGAAAGAAATTATATATAGATTTGAAAGAAGTAGGTGGCCTCCTATGTTAAGAGTTCATAGATTAACTCATCTGTACTGATCAGTATCAGCTCTTCGATCAGTCATGCAGTCACTAATGCATAAGAGCTCTTCTCACTCTCAGCAGGTTTTCCCCACTGGCATTCTGCCCTTTCTTCTACATTTCTCAGATTTCTCAGGATAAGAGGACTAGGACTTCAAACTTTACTCTTGTGATTGCCCTTAGAAAACAAAGGCTATTACTCAAGTGTACGTATGCCACCAGACTGCATTTAGTTCAGCTTGAAGAAAGATTCTGTTTTCACAGCAGAAGTGGGAGGAAACAATAGGTATCACCAAGGAAAGTAATGGAAAAACAGTAAATTCTTGATTACAGCAGCAATAGCTCACCACAAGTCTAGTGTGATGAAGGCATCCCTACAGAGTCATAGACGGCACAGATTTTTGGAAAAGCATGCACCAAGGAGGGGGAAAAAAAAATAAATCACTGCATAAAGTGTTTGGAAGGAAAAAACCAAATTTGTAACCAAGATTGTGTTAAGAAGCAAAATTCCATAAAGACTTTTTGAGGTAGATTACAGATCTTCAAATGCAAGGCACATATTTCTATATATGGCCAACTGTAGAAATGTTTCCATTCTGTTATTTTAAGGAGTCCAAAGAACGTCCTTGCCCTTCACAAAAAGAATTAAAACGTCTCTTTCCTGGCTCCTTCTCACATAAGCTTTAGGTAGTTTTTTTGCTAAGCTATATGAAGTGGAAGACAGAAGAAGAAAAAGAAAGTAGGTGAACAAAATATCAAGTAATCAAGATACCATATGACAGAGTACCATTATCCATCATTGCATTTAACATTGGAAGCTTTATTTTGAGAATTATAAAGGCAAAACCAACCAATGAAGAATAAATTAAAATAACTTAGCTGTGACACAAAGGCATCTAACACCAGTACTTAAAAATGTTTCAAACAAAAATAAACACCAGAATTAATTTTAAAGATGGAAACGGCTCAGGATTGTCTCTCTCTAGGAGGAAAAGGATGTCATCATGGTAACAATTAATTCTCACCTCCAGTTCTCTACTCTGTCTGAACACTGCTTGTTCCTAAAACCTGCTCCTCTGATTGTTCTGGATGATGGTTCCTCAAAAATCACACTCCATCTCGTTTCTGTCCTGCACTGACCTTACTTCTCCCTCTTTTATGCCATGAGTTCAGGGAAAGAGGAAAACAACGTATTTAAGAGGCAGTAATGCTGCTGCGTTTTTCAGGTTGTACCACTTGCTGAGTGTTTCTAAATGAACCAGAAGATGGCCATCTTCAAACAGCCTTAACACAAAAGCACCCTGACAGACCAAATATTTGACCCTGCAGGAAAAACAGTTGTAAAATAATTTTATTTTTTCTCTACATGTTTTTATAAAGATCAAATCACATCAGAATGAATATCAAATTATATGAGCAAGAATGCTGTGGTTATTTAGTTGACTGTTACTACTAATAAACAGAGCAAAGGGAGGTTGCTATACAATCCCTGTATGCTTTCTACAGTACTTTCATGGTTCTCATTAACAGTATATTTTATAATCTTTGAAGGCAGTTGTAATCTTTTGTGCCTTTCTTCTGCATTTGTTACGCATCTCTCACGTAGAGAAACTGTAGGGTCCCCCATTTTACATTAAATAGATGCAAAATGGAGGTAAAGAGAAAGCGTGACTTACTCAAAGGGCTAGCTGCCTGGCTCACTCTTCCTCAGTCGACTAAATATTTCTGAAGCATAA
Organism: Anhinga rufa; assembly: GCA_013400875.1. Lineage (NCBI taxonomy): Eukaryota > Metazoa > Chordata > Aves > Suliformes > Anhingidae > Anhinga > Anhinga rufa. The sequence goes on from VZTV01056391.1 coordinate 8,082, forward strand.
GGGAGAACCTGTACCCTGAAGAGCTGCACTTCTGTGTCTTGGAAACATAAACTAGAAGGAAAGGTGAAGCACACACTTACCAGAGCTGTAGCTTGATTCGTCGGCCATCCAGAAGAATCGTTGTAGTCTTATAATCTATACCTGTGGGGAAGACAGTCACGCAAATCTTAGAGAAGCTTGCAGGTGTACAATATAGACACAGACAGTTACAGATTTCAAAGAAGCAGATCTCAAAAAATGGTATATGTCATTAGTACTCTATGATGTACACATAGATAAAAACAACTTGTTCATATAAAGTTACAGAGACCTTTCATATTACTTCAGCTTGGTCCATTCAGGGGACTGGAACATCTCTCTTACAAGGAAAAGCTGAGAGACCTGGGTTTGTTCAGCCTGGAGAAGAGAAGACTGAGGTGGGATCTCATCAATGCTTATAAGTATCTGAAGGGCGGGAGTCAAGAGGATGGGGCCAGGCTTTTTTCAGTGGTACCCAATGACAGGACAAGGGGCAACGGGCACAAGTTGGAACACAGGAAGTTCTGCCTGAATATGAGAAAAAACTTCTTTCCTGTGCGGGTGCCAGAGCAGTGGAACGGGCTGCCCAGAGAGGCTGTGGAGTCTCCTTCCCTGGAGACATTCAAACCCCGCCTGGACGCGGTCCTGTGCCCCCTGCTCTAGGTGTGCCTGCTCACACAGGGGGGTTGGACAAGATGATCTCTGGAGGTCCCTTCCAACCCCTACCACTCTGTGGTTCTGTGATTCAGAGCAACGTCTTCAGCTCCATTCAGGTTGATGAATGAGCTGTTTTATTCATTATCATGACAGTATATATGCTTAAAGAGTTTTATCTCTTCTCAACAAAAGAAAGAACTAGTTTTTTGCCTTTTCTCTCATACGTATGTTGCACACTAATCATAGAATGTCCTGAGTTGGAAGGGACCCACAAGGATCATCAAGTCCAACCCCTGTCCCTGCACAGGACAACCCCAAATTCACACCATGTCTCCAAGGGCCTTGTCCAAGTGCTTCCTGAATAGTGCCAGGTTTGGCGTCATGACTGCCTCCCTGGGGAGCCTGTTCCAGCGCTCCACCACCCTCTGGGGAAGAACCTTTTCCTAATACCCAACCTAACCCTCCCCTGGCACATCTTCCTGCCATTCCCTCGGGTCCTGTCCTTGGTCATTGACTAAATGCTGTTCTCTTCCTCTAATCCCTAGCTTTGCTGCCTCTATTATTTCTTCCTTCCTCGTAAGAGCTGTCTATAAGTCGGAGATGCTCTCAGATACATGTGCCCCCCTCATATAAAAGCAGCAGATGGTGCAAGAAGTAGCTTGACTTTTGTCTCCAGCCTTTCCCATTCCCCTTGAGAACAGCCTTCACTGCCCACAAGACCTATGCAGTTAAGTCTCCAGCAGAACACAGGCAGGTTCCGTTTATTCCTTCCCATAACACGCCAGGCCTTGTGGTTGAGCTACAGTCTCTCTTTTAAATGAACTGAAGTACTGCAGTGTTAAAGGGAAGTACGTATACATACTTACACACGTATACACACATGCACACATACAACCTAGCTCACATCTTTATTGTACCTTTTGTAGTCTTTGCAAACAACCTTCAGTGCTATACAATATTACCTTTTTACCGCTAACCTGACATGCCCCAAGAAGCAATTAAACTATGTAAAAATAAGCTCAAGCCTAGTATTACTGTTTTCTTAGGCAAAAGGGGTGCATTAGTTTCAATTAGATTAGGTAAAACTAATCAGAAGCAGTTGTGTAGCTGCAGTTGACCCCTGAAAATATCTGCCACCATGCAAGGGTCAGTGGCTTTGAACACTGTGCTTCACTACTGCATCTGCAAATTGCATAATTATAAACATTAAAAGAAAGAGAGGCTTTCATTTTTATTAAATGTTATTTAAAAAGTGTGCATTCAGTATTCACACTGTGCAGCCAAGCAACACAGTTTCACTGGTAAATGTGTTTTTCTCATGTTTTCTTTGCTGTGTCATAGTTAACTTCTTGAATTGAACATTTGTTCAGAGTCCTCCACATGAAGTTTAAAAAGCATGGAAGCTAGCTCTGAAAAATGTACTGAAATGTAATGAGACTCGAACCTTGAAGAAGAGAGATGTGCTTTATTTTCTGGGCATAAGCAAAACAAGGGGGCCAAGAAAAACACATTGACATGGAAAAACAAATGCATGCAGAAGAGTGCCCTAATTATTACTTCAGATTTCAGCACATCTTTACCAGAGAAACAGGGATGACAGTGCTGAAGATGATCCTGTTAGATTCACTATTATGGGTGGCATCAACATCCAGAGCAAAAAAAGTTGATCTATATCTCAATGTTTGTATTGATAAACATAACAAATGCTTACCAATATGATTTTTTTTTTGCTACATTTAAGGGAAGTTTGAAAGTGTAATAAGAGAACATATCACTTATATTGCTCTCTCAAAGAGAAAGCATGGCACATAAAGAACAGATGAAAACCTGTCTCAGCTGCAAGCACAACTCTGGGGAGGCACCTACTGTGCAGATCTGTTCTCTTTGCCTGAAAACATGTTTTGTCACCAAGTAAACAAAGTGGATTTCTTGTTGTCCCTCCAGTAGAGTATTGCTAAGTGCTGCTACCAGTTGTCATGAAGAGGTCCCCAAAACAACCACTGATAGTCAGCTACCTCCATTTTTGTAAACAAAAAATGGGTTTAAAACCTACTGGCATAAATAAGCAGACACAGAAAAGGAAGCCTTACCCACTTCCTTTTCCACAAGGAAAGGAGTTTGTAAGCCTAGGTCTGGAATAAAGAGCAGGTGCTAAGTTTCCGAAGAGGAGTTATTGCAAGGTGATGGTTGTCAGCTGAGTCAACTCCCCCTGTAGCCATAGGCATCTCTAGGCTTCATTTGTGCTGCTTCTAAAATCTGCACCACACTAAACCGCTCAAATGGCATTTGTCACATGTAAAGTGCTCTCTGAGGCACACAAAATTTGAGCCCATTTTATGAAAACAACCTGAAACTTGAATTCACTAAGTTATAATCACAAGACACTACTCTTTGAAATGAGGTATGGATGTGCTACCCCAAGAAATGTTCTCCTAGTTATAAACCAGGATAATTTCTTGCCCAGAGATCAGTGCACCATTACCCAATGCGGCTATCTCCAGGTTTTAGTCTCAAGGCAACTCATTTGTACACAACTATCACCAGTTTCTCCTCCAGAACAGACACTGGAGGACTCTGAATGCTTTTATTACACAGCACAATAGCAACAATTCCTTTTTGTAGGATACCTATTGTAACATAGATACTAAAGCATATGGTGAAAGTTCTTCATCTCTACTACAAATAACTTAACTTCTCTAATTTCCTGGCTTCTTGCATGCCAAAACTTACATCCATAGATTAAATAGCTAGTATTCAAAAACTTTCATAGCAATATTAGCAAATTGGTTTTACTTCTGTATTGTATTTGCTGATTTTAATAGAGTCAAACCAACTTTAAACTTTATAAAGAGATTTTAAACCAACAAATTTTGAAGGCTAATTGCAGTGCAGCACTATTAATTTAATATATATTTATCTATTAATTGATTTGACTTGTTACATGGTTTATGTAATTTCTAGCAGCAGTAGCAACTGCTAAGCATCTGCCCAATTTGAAAGAACAACAGAGGAGTGGTAAGTCACCTTGCCACAGCTCTACAGAAACGGGTATTTGCAGTTCTGAGAGCGAAGGCATTTCTTAAGAATGAGAAGCCGAGAGGAATTGCATGTTACTGAGGTCCTGGTAAGAAGCTAGCAATGACCAGAGAGATAATAGAAAGCAAGCTTAAGAAGCAGTCTTGCTGTCATAGGAAGACCAGGTAAGTAGGAAGATCAGGAAGATAGAGGCACTGTGATGGTAAGTCACATGTCATTAGGAAACATATTTCAAAGATGCCACTTCATGACTATTGCCTGCAGGATAGTTCACTTGAGTCACAACATACAGGTTCGCTGCTCCCACTTTTTACAAGCCGATGAATACATCCTACTGTCAAGTAGGAGTATATTGGGAAAAAAGTCTCTCAACACAGCTCCTTCTAGTCTGGCAGCAAAGAGAGGGAACTAAATTCTTCTGATCTTTCCAACTCAAATCAGAGGCTGGTTCAGTGCCATGCCAACTTCATGGTTCCCAGATAAACACTGAGCTGAAGGGCCAGGGACAGCAAAAATGGGCATTTCAGGCTCTTAGCTCAGTGCAGAAGTGTGACTTGAAGCATCTTCTGCCTTTAATTCAGGCACTTATCTGTATATTTGGAAAGACACACACACAAAAAACCCCAGTGTATTACCACCAGCTTTGGGAGACTTATTTTCATTTATTGGCCAAAGTGTTCCAGTTCTCCAGCAGTATTAGGGAATAGTCAAATCTACAAACCACAAGTTAAAAAATAATTTAAAAAATCCCCAAACAAACCTATAGACAATGCCTTGGGAAACTGAACAGACTAGGACATTGAAACTGTTTGTGCACTGAGAGAACAAGTTTCATCATTTCAGAAATTCTTGAAAACATAAAACATGCAGAACGAACCCTGCATAAGACGATATAACTCATTCCAGCATCCTGTGCTACCGCTGATGTTTCCCACAGGGTGAATACCTCCACTAGTTTTTCTAAAGTTAATGAAGAGGCACAGACCATGTTTAGCAAACACTAACACATCCCACACAGTGAACGGACATCAATCATTCTGTTACAAGACATACCAAGCATAGAAAATTAGTATTGCATAGCTAGAGGACACACAGCTGAATAAACCTGGCGCTGTGCTTTGCACCACAGACCATAAACTACTGCAAGTCACTCATGCTTAGCCACACACATAATGCAAAATATTACATTTTTTTAATATGACATGCACAAGTCCAAAAAATATACTATTACCAGCTGCTGTTTATGAAAGCATCTTACAGGTTTCTCAAAAGATTTTTGAGGAATAGATGGATTCAGAAACTTTCTTATTCTTCAGCTGTTCCACAGATAGAAGCAGTTGATAATATAACCTGAACTTCTCTGCAATTAGCATTTGCCATTGATTAAGAATCAAAACAAAAAGCCTTTTGCCATGAATCATCAGGAACAGCATGAAATTGTAACAATGAGACCAACAGATGTGGATTGTGCTGTTGTAGAAATCAAATGTCCTTCCAGCACATTATTCACTCATTTAGTAAGACAGAATAGCTTTGTTTGGATATGCAACTAAAATGTATTTCTACACAAGAAAGGGAAGAAAAAGGCTGCTAAATCAAAAAAATTCAACTTTGAAGTAAACCAGAAAAACCTCCCAGTGCTTAATACTGTCACGTGGATGTTTTTTAAGAAAAATTATTTACCTAAAGCCACAAATTGAAATTACGGAACCTGAAACAAGGCACTACCCTTGCTGAAGGGTTTGGATTGCTTAAAGCTAATTTATTTGTAATAGATTTTGTTCTTCTCAAACACAAAATTAACACATAGGAAACTGAAATAAATATTGAACCCAGGAATGCACTAAGATTCCCAAAGAAGCATTCAGCTGTTTGGCAACAACTGCAGTAAATAGGAAGCCATCCTCTCTGCATCGATGCTCTGCAGCCATTACCACACTATCACTTATGCTTCACTGACCACACTGCATTCATGTCAACACTGATTATTTTAAGGCTTCCTGTGAATTTCTGCTGCTCTTGAGCTTAAAGTAGCGTATCAAAGTTTCTGGGGTTTGTGATGGGTCTCTTTAGGGCAGAATCCTTCAGTCATTTAAGTTGCTCATTTTGTGTTCCACCAAAGGCAACATTATTTACACCAAAAATCTTTTCTCTTCAGTTTAATAATTGAGATTCAATGATCTACAGTGTGGCTAACAGCCAGTTGTTTAGCTTTGCCGCAGTGAAAAAACCCACACTCACTCACCTGAACAAAGCAATGGACCACAGACCAACCATTGGTCGTATCTTGATAACATGACATGGAGTAAAATCCAGATTTGCCCCTCAAAATTTTTCATAGGAATTGGATGTTAGCCTAATATTTTAATGGTCTGGAGCTTGTTCTGCATTTGCTTTGGATCTGTGTTTCAACTTTGATAAGTTATGAGAGGTGGGGGAGAAAGAAAAATGGGGAAAAAACCCAATAACTTTAAGACTAGATTCTTCAGATCTGTGCTTTACCGATTCAGCACTGAAAGATTTTATTCAGTGGCACATTTGTCTTAGAAATGCTCCTAAAAACAACCCTTTTTTGACCTGAGAAAGTACAAAATATATGACTCTTCATCTCTGAACATGGTGCTGTCTTACCTTTTAGCTCATAAAGACTAC
>VZTV01056393.1:0-22462 GCA_013400875.1 Anhinga rufa
CATTCTATGATTCTATGTTCTTTAATAAGACATCATTTACTCATTTCATGCTCAGGGCAGTAGCATCTGCCCCTATATGATGCTGATTTTGGAAGGGAGCAATCTTTTAATATGTCACTTATATTTGCTTTTCACTCTTTAAGCCTGGGTGCAATACCTAGTTTTATCCAAATAGTGCAAATTTTTCTTACTCAACTAGTGTGTACAAAACTTAGCAATTCTGAGCCTTTAATAAACTTCATCAAAACATTTTTTTTCAGGTTGGATTTTCCCTCCATTGTTGTGATTCCTTTTTTAAGCGTTTGCAAGAAAAGTAGTTTTTTAAAAAAATCACTTTCAAAAACTCCAGTTCAAACTTTAATGTATTATGTTGCAAATGTCAAAGATTTGCTATTGCCATTGGAAAATTATCCTTTGATGAAAAGGTTTGATGTGTTCCCTCTAATTTTGTTTTCCTCTGTGTCCTTACAAAGGAGATTAAATAAAGAATAAGGACAGCTGATTGAAGAACAGTATGTTCAAAAATCAGTCATTGTACATAATATAAAATCACAGAATGTCCTGAGTTGGAAGGGACCCACAAGGATCATCAAATCCAACTCCTGTCCCTGCACAGGACAGCCCCAAATTCACACCATGTCTCTGAGGATGTTGTCGAAGTGCTTCTTGGATAGCATCATGCTCGGTGCCGTGACTGCCTCCCTGGGGAGCCTGTTCCAGTGCTCCACCTCCCTCTGGGGGAAGAACCTTTTCCCAATATCCAACCTAAACCTCCCCTGATACATCTTCCTGCCATTCCCTCGGGTCCTGTCATCGGTCACCAGAGAGAAGAGATCAGCGCCTGCCCCTCCTCCTCCCCTTGTGAGGAAGCTGCAGACCATGATGAGGTCTGCCCTCAGCCTCCTCTTCTCCAGGCTGAACAAACCAAGTGACTTTAGCTGTTCCTCATATGGCTTCCCCTCTAAACCCTTCACCAACTTCATGGCCCTTCTCTGAACACTCTTTAGTAGCTTTATATCCTTAAGGTACTGTGGCACCCAAAACCGCACCCAGCACTCGAGGTAAGGCCTCACCAGCACAGAGCAGCGCAGGACAATCACCTCCCTCAACCGGCCGCAATGCAGTGCTTGATGCACCCCAGGGCACGGTTGGCTTTCTTGGCTGCCAGGGCACGCTGTTGGCTCATGTTCAACTTGCCATCGACCAGAACCCCCAGGTCCCTCTCTGTGGGGCTGCTCTCCAGCCTCTCATTCCCCAGTCTGTCTGTACATCCAGGGTTGCCGTGCCCTTGTTAAACTCCATACGGTTGGTGATTGCCCAGCTCTCCAGTCTGTCCAGATCCCTCTGCAGGTCCTCTCTGCCCTCGAGAGTGTCAACAGCTCCGTCCAATATGTTTTATCTTAACCATTATTCTAATGTTTGTTCACAACATTGTGGGTTTATGTTCTCTAGTTTTTTCTAAAAGTAATCTTTGTTAGAGCAATATAAGATATAATTTAATGTGTTTGGTCCAGTCATAATGGTTTTGCAACTTGAAGGCAATAGTTGCAAGTGTCTCAAGATTTCTTTACCAATCTAGTACTTTCCCATTCGTAGTCACAATTTTAAAAAATGTCTGGACATTAGATTGAGTTTTGAAACTATACTCACCCAAGGCTGTGGGGAAGAAAAAGAGTAGTTGCTATATGTTGGGAGTAAACTTGGTAGTGGTGAGCTTGCAGGGTTCTGTTCTCCCTCTGCCAAAAGGATAGTCTGCAACTCAGGGCAGCTCTGCAGGAAGGAGACTAGGGCCTCCCTGGGTACTTCTGGCCTGGGCTAGCCACCCCCCCTACCAGGTGTAGGCAATGATCACCCTGAGTAACAGGTGTAGGGAATGATCACCCCCAGTCTCCTCCCTGCTGAGCTGCCCTGAGTTGCAGACCATCCTTCTGGCATAAGGAGGACAGAACCCTGCAAGCTTACCACTAAATAAGTTTACTCCCAACAGCTATATACAGAAGAGTTGGTGATTACAGATTGCTAAGGCTGACTTGAAAGCAACTAACTCACACTGTGAGAAACAGAGGTGAACATGCATGAATTATTCCCCAGGCAATTCTAGCTATACCTCTTTTCTGTTAGTTTGAATGGTTTCCTATTTGTTTAATCTAAAAATTGTTTTTTCCTGAAGTTGTTAAGGTGGTATCTTTTGCTAATAAAAAGAACTTTGTATTTGTCAGTTAGAAAGGAGTTTGCTTGTTTAGCCAAGTAATATTTTAAAATTGGAATTTTCTGTCAGCGGACATCTCATTAACACATACACAGCAAGCAGAGTAGTAAAATAGGACAAAAATACGAAGATTTTAATTGGCATTTTTCTTCTGTCATTAGCAAATTTCTTGGGACCTACTTCCCTGTAAGTCAGTATTATATTCTCATCAAGGGGTATGATACACTGAGCTCTGCGTTGCTATTAAAATTGTCAGACAGAGATCTAGCATATAACACTTAATGTTCAGCTGTAGCAAAATAGCAGAACAATTACTAACCTAGTTGTAAGATATACTGACAACTGTGCAACCCAGCTTATTAACTGGCAAAGGCAATTGTTTTAAATGCTTCACATGGACAGTGTTTTTCAGAAATCAAGACAGCAGCCAGAACTTGGGTAGTTTCTTCATTTTCATTGTCCAGATATTATACTACTTTAAAGTCAATTGCTGATAGTGGGTTTTTCCACTTAACTACATCAAGAAATAATCAAGAGTTAATTAAACCACTGTTTTTTATTCATGGACTACTTGTATTTGAAGTTCTAGAGGCACGAAGCTTTCAAGTCATCACAGGCTTAGATGAGATTTCCTTGACTCCTGGAGACCTCTTGATTAGTTGCCTTTATCAGAAGGCATAAGACAATGTTCACCTGGAAAAATATTGCTCCGTATCCTGGCATTCGATGCATGCACTCTCACAGCTGGGTGAGAACACTCCTCTGCCCTGTATTCTCTTATTTTCTTAGATAACAAGCAGCCAAAGCCATTTTCTTCAAAACTCAAGTTTCTCCAGAAACAGCTAGTGTAAATTATATGTACTCTGCTTGTCAGGTTACCCCAGGTAATTTGACACTGGGCAAGCTTAAGGCTACATTTATTCTAGGAAACAAGGGACTGAGTTCTTGATCACAAGTTGGAAACATTACGAAAGTGCCTCAAAGTGCTTTTTCACTTAGGGGAAACCTAAATATATAGCCAACATTAATCTCTAGCTCCAGCTATCATTTCCATTTGAGACATCCCTTAGCCATGGAAACAAACGACTAACTCAACCACAGTCTGTCTTCAGAGGGCTACTTTTAGAATGGGACCCCAGCTCCAGTTTTATAGCTCCCGTTTGTCTGGGGCATAGGTTTTCATTGCTATGGAAGCAAACAAATTTTCAAATGCCGCTTGGCATTTGTTAGTATGCCAAGGAAATACTCTTAAAAGTTTGTCAGAGACTGATTCCCCTTTCATATACAGAGGGGTGCTTGGCATGCCACTACTTCTTCCCACATTTATCCACTTTTAGGAAAACAGCTGACACTACAGAACTGTGACACAATATTGCAGTTATAATTAACAGTTTGCAAGATGCATGGTACATTTCTTATTGTACAGCAGATTCAGTTCTTTTGTCTACTAATTTTCACAGAAACCAAACGTACCAGTATAATGAAAAGTAACTAACACTTCATTTTAAAGATTATTGTATCACAGATCTCATCTTATTTTTGCATTTCCTTTTCTGGCCTTGGCTCCTCTGTTTCTCTTAAAATTCCACTTCTTAACTGTGTGTTCTTATGGCCTTTGTAATTTTTCTCATTTACTTCTAAGTTACAGTTGTCTGAAACCTAATAACTTATTATCTCTCTGAAACCTTGCCCCCTTAATTTATTTCTCATCTACCTGAGAGAAAAGCTCAGAGCTCAGGGAAGTTGCTGTTCAATTAGCCCGTGCCTGATATAACAGGGGTCAAAGGTAGTGTGCTTAACTTGTTTTGCAACGGCTTCCTTCATGTCCACAGCTTGAGCTGACCTACCTTGAACTCTTCTCAGCTCCAATCTGGTTATAAATCAGTGTAATCATATCTAAGAGGAGGTTTTCATTGAAAACCTCCCTTTTTGGTGGGCAACTGAATTATGTTAAACCTCCCTGAATTCTGCTTAGATCTTTTAACTAGTAATGATGAGTTAATTTTTTACAATAAAATTGAAGTAATGAATTATTAATGGCATGCTTGGGATTGCTTCACTGTTCTTTCAGTTGATTATATCTATTATAGCTCTCTGGGCTTTAGGTACTCTATTTTAGGTGATTTTAATATATTAATAAATGGCATTCAAAATCTTGGTGCTCCTGTAACATTTAGCAACAGGTAGATCAGTTACATTTTTAAGCTAGAAAGCAAAAGTTTGTTTATTTTATTTGACTGAAAAATAGTGGCTTTTAGGACACACTATATAAATAGACAAACAGCTTTTAAGGCATTTGAATTAAAGATAAAGTCTTCCAGTATTACTTAATATTAAAGATCTTAAACTAAAATAGAAGCTGGGACCAATTTATAAAAGGGATTAACTTGCATGTGGTTTTTACTATCTGAAAGCTTGAAGTGGTATCCAAATAGATTTTCTCTTCCTTTCTGGACAGGCTATTAGCCACTATTTTCATTGCCTTATTTTCCTGCATTCCTCAGTTAGGAAAGGGTGTATTTATTCAGTGGTAATCTTTTCAGACATTCAGTTCACAGGGCTGATTTGCCAATCTTAATAAATGGATAGGTATAGCAACAGATAGTGTACATACTACAGATCAGCTATGAGCAGCTGGTTTTCACTGTGTCTAGTCTCATTAAGTATTGCAAGTGTACCAAAATAATGAATATACATGAATTAATAATAGATATTAATGAACTTAGACCTTCACAGCTTTTAATCTAGCAAGCTTATCTCAAAAATCTTGCTGTAGTAATGCAACTACTTGAATGTAAAATAACCATAAAGGTACCCTCACAGCTACAGTAGAATACATTCTACCTTTATTCCAAGTTGTCATAGAATCATAGAATCATTAAGGGTGGAAAAGACCTCTAAGATCATCAAGTCCAGCTGTCAATATGGCCACGAAGAGATCAGTACCAGTTCAGATTATATTAGGTTATTATAGTTACGCTATTCAGTTGGTTCAGCCCTTGACAGATTTTCATGCACGAAGAGCACTACTGCTCTTCAAGAGAAGGGACCTCTGTAAGTGCAGAACAGTACATCTGGCATGTTACGCTGTCAGCCTTTAGTGAAATGAAGGCTAGGTATTTCATGCAAGTCTAGCTGCTTCGGGAAGCGTAGTGTTCCTAAAGCACAGAGGTAAGGGCTGTTGGTAAGTGGTGGCTGATTCTAACCATCCATCCTTCATCCTACAACCTACAGTTTTTTTAAATAAAATCTTGAACAACTAGCAGATAAAATGTGTGCACATATGTTTGTGTTGTTAGAGGAGGAGGGAAAGTGCAGGGAGTCAATGTTATAAAGAAGCAAAATGAATAATTAGAAGCATCAGTAGGAAAACAAGGTGGGGGGTTTTTATATCCTTTCCTATAGCACCTCCTTAGTGCTAAAGCACCATTATAATCCTTCATTATAGGCCTAAGTTAACATAATACAACAAGGCTTTTCTGAAAGTTTACTAGCTTTCTAAAGGGTCACCTTCTTAAAGCCATTCCATGACTCTCTCAAGCGTGAAAAGTACAGAACATAAAGGCTATAATATGAAGGTAATACTGTAGAGCGAAAAGTACAGAATGGTCTTTTAAAGTAGGCTGGTTACACTAGAATCACTGAACTAAAGGAAGGCTTTTATTTAGGAACAGGCTGATACGAAGATTCTTAACTAAAATTTTGCTACACTATGCTCTGAGAGGAATTTTCTGTTGCTTATTCTCTAGGAGTTTGAATATCAGTATTTCATTAAGTAGCTTTTGTAAGCGGGCACTGCTTTCAGATGTTAGTATAATTAAGCTAGTTCGGGGAGAAGCACAAATATGAAATTCAAATGGACTTTCCAGTCCTCACTTATTAAACACTCCTAAATGAGGTAATGCACTTACCTTAATATGAAAGAGATAAGATACATTTAGAAAGAGCTACCTATTTATATTGAAATGAACACACCTATAATTTCCACTTTGCTGAACGAATGCATGACTACGAAGAACACAATGAAAATTAATGCAATAACAATCTGGTAATGCATTCAGAAGGAAAGATAAAAGAAGATTAATCCAGTGAAACTCTAGGTCTCCAGAGATAAGAGCTGTTTCTTCAAAGTGGGAGTAATACAGCAGTGAACCCAAAATGTTTTTGTCTTCAGATTGCAAAGGAATCACACATCTACTGATAGATGTTGGCAATAAAATAAGTAGTTATACATGCATAGCACTGAGAACTCAAGTTGGAAAAGAGAAATTAACAGAGTAAAGATTTGGCAAGTTGAATCAACCTGAAGGGACATCCGCTTGAGTAAAGCTGGGTAAACATCTCTTACTCTGAAATTGAGCCAAAAGTTAAAGGGAAGTGGAAAGGAAGCAGAATAAGATAACTATGCTTTCAAGTCCGGGTTAGCAGATGACAAACATTTGCTTATTGAAAAGTAAAGGAGAGCTGACATAACCATGAAACCAACAGACATGGTCAGTGTGTTCACCGAAAGGTTCTTTTGGACTAAGTTAGAAAAGCAACACAAGATTCTGAATAGGCACACAGGTTGTCTGACTTTATCAGTCTAATGTTTCAATTTTTTAGTAAGACAAATGCAGTAGGTGGCCCTGAGGTAGAATGTTAATGGAAAAGTTCAGAAAAAAAGTTAATAATCATAAGCACTAATTCTTCATAAAGCCCATGTAATCCCCAAACAGCAGATTAAAAAATTCAGCCCTTGTAGTTTTGTGACAATTTATGTGCATTGATTAGGATCTTGACTGGTAATTGCAATTAAAGGAGAGACAGAGCACCAGAAATGGGATTTTCCTTTCAGCTTTTTAAGATATCCTTTCTGTTGCATTCTTAAATTGATTCCAGTGCCTCCATTTGGCATCTCTCCTCCAAATCAAAACATGCAGGAGTGAAGGTTCAACACCTTATTTTCAAATGGGATAAAAAGCTTACATCATGTCCTCAATGACTTAAAAGTGCAATGGAAAAGTAGTGGCCTTCAATTCCTTCTACGAGTTGCTAAGCCATGTAACTAACTCTGAGCCTGTGAAAAAGGCAGTCATACTGCTTTTTGAGAACAGGTAGCAAAGAATTTGATTTCTTAGCAGATGCAGGGAAGGCAAAGAAATACTTAGAATCTATTAAATTTTCCTAGCTGGGACAAAGTATTCTTGTTTCCAGTGTCTAAGCAACAGATTATGATAAGCATCTGAAAAGCATGATGGAAGGTGCAGGAAAGAACTTTCCATTTAATTCGAGTGACTATGTTTATGTATTAATGAAAAAGATAAGTTAAAGTAGCAGCTGAAGTTGTATATCAGGTTCCTGGTTTACAAGCAATAATAGCTGGAGGTATAAGGCACTTCTTCCTCTCCCATTTCGGAAATCTTAGTCAAGCCTGTTTAGCTCTGCCATCACAAAACTTGAAGCGACCATTGTTTTAGAACTATGCAATTTTAAATTGTTCTGGGATGGAAAATGTGTATTAAATTTTACCTTTATGAAAAAAGGAAATTACAAAAGTCAGGAGCAAAATATGGGGAAAATCTAATGTAGAAATGAGGTAAATTCAGTGATTTTGACAGGACCATCGACTTTTTGGAAACTATTTGAATAAAAATTCATTTTTTTAGTGCAATTTTTTTGCATATAGAAAAGGAATAAAACCCTAGAAATAGAGTGCACTAGGTCTGTCAAATCTGTCAGCACAGTGAGATCATGCAAATCTTTCCCCGATGGTGATATAGATATGCTACTGCAGAGGATGTACTACTATGGAATTAAAACAAAAAAAAAAAAAAGAAAAAAGGCAGTAGAAATTCTAAGATAAAATTACTCTAATGTGACACTCCAATTGAAAACTTCCTTTCTAACGGAAAAATACTCCTTGTAACTGGACATGGGAGCACCTTTCAGCCTTTCCCTAGCAAGGTTCTGATTGTCAGATGATTTACAGTTTAGAAGAAAGGATGGGAATATCTTCTGTCATTTCAACACTTAGTGTCTTTTCATACAGCTTGAAGTTGTGCATATAGCCTTAAAAAGCAAAGTATGCTTTATCTCCTCACTCCTTTTCTGCTACACATGCTTTCAGCTATGGGAAGGGCTCAGGAAAACTGGCAAAACTGGTTGTTTATTTAATGGAACTAACACCCTTCTAATTTGGCCAATAGAGCTGAGTCATGGTTCACATAACCGATTAGTCCTCTTTCTCTCTTTGTTATTTACAACTCAGGAAAAAGAAGCCCATGTGATGTTATTTCAAATGATGCTGATACTGAAGATCAGATACCTGATCAGTGGGGCCCCAGCAGCAGAAATATCTTTAGTTGGAAAATTAAACTAAGAGATTATAGCTGTCACTGAAACAGGCTCATAAAAGTATTCTTATTAAATCTCTCCTCAGGACTGAGGAACTAATAGGTTAGCTAGCTCCTTAAATGAAAACTGCTAAATATCAGACCCAAGAATGAATCTCACCGCTAAATTCTGAATTGTTTCTCCCACTCCAACAAAAAGCAAATATCTGGAATATTTGCTTATCTGTCTATTCCTAATGGTGTGTCAATTACAGAATAAAATTCAAGTATGAAAATGTTGCTTTAAGGCTTGCTCGGCCTCAGGCAAGCTTTTGATGTGCCACTGCACATGCAGCCACAGTGTATTAAAGACAGGGTAAGTATGTGGAGCTGGAGGAATGCAATATGCTGTCAGGTGATGCCCAGAAATACCTCCTAGTATTTTGTTTCAGAGTAACAATGCAATGAAATATAAATAAGTCAGGGTGAACTGACTTGTTTTAGAGTTTACCTAGAAAATGTGTCTCAAATCAGTTTCACAAATACACTCTTGATTTGCAGAGCTGCACAAAAGCTCCTGAAGTTAGGAGACTCTGCTCAGACAGCTGGAAAGAAGCAGTATCAAGTTATTACATCTCTCTCTCTCTCTCTCCAAATTCTTCCCTGAATTTGTAAATGCAGGGACAAAAAAAAAATATAAACAACATAATACAAAAGAGCTCTGGACGTGAAAGATTCCTTTTAGAAAGGTGATGGGCGAGTCAGGGGAATACTGTGTCTAGCTGGTAAGGTAGTCTCCTGAGCTGCTGCATGTTTGGGGAAAAACACATCAGGCAGCAGATAAGTGTGAAGTAATCTGCTTATAAAATCTTTCACAGTTTTCACTGTTGGTGCCACTTTTAATCACAGAGTCACAGAGCGGCAGGGGCTGGAAGGGACCTCCAGAGATCACCTTGTCCAGCCCCCCTGCGTGAGCAGCACCCCCAGAGCAGGGGGCACAGGACCGCGTCCAGGCGGGGTGTGAATGGCTCCAGGGAAGGAGACTCCACAGCCTCTCTGGGCAGCCTGGGCCGCTGCTCTGGCACCCGCACAGCAAAGGGGTTTTTCCTCATATTCAAGTGGAACCTCTTGTGTTCCAGCTTGTGCCCGTTGACCCTTGTCCTGTCATCGGGCACCGCTGAGAAGAGCCCCGTCCCATCCTCCTGACACCCACCCTTCAGATATTTATAAGCACTGATGAGATCCCCCCTCAGTCCTCTCTCCTCCAGGCTGAACAAACCCAGGTCTCTCAGCCTTTCCTCATCAGGGAGATGCTCCAGTCCCCTGAGCATCCTTGTGGCTCTGCGCTGGACTTGCTCCAGCAGCTCCCTGTCCTTCTGGAACTGGGGGGCCCAGAGCTGGACACACAGCACTCCAAATGCGGCCTCACCAGGGTGGAGTAGAGGGGGAGGATGACCTCCCTCGCCCTGCTGCCCACACTCCTTTTAATGCAGCTCCTTTTAATGAGAGTTTTTTGCATTGTGTCAGGAGAAGAAAGGGGAAGAGCTCTTATGGTGTTCAGGATGAGCTATGAATGAATCAGTATTACAAATAAAGCTATATGGCTTAAAGGTTTTGGTACGGGTGCTGCGTACATTTTACAGGAGGCAGCAGATGGGAAGGGACTCTTGACTATACACAGGCTGCTGACAGTATCAAACAAGCTGTGGCAAGGCTGCTAGAAGTTGTACTGCACTGCAGCACATAGCTGGCTTCACTTCTGGCTTCTGGGACTGAAGCACTGCCGGTACTGTCGGCAGAACAACTGCATATGCAGAATAACCACTATAGAGAAGAGCAAGCATCCCTTTGTGCTGTTATTTGTTGTTTTCCAACTTAGGCTAACATTTACAGATCTCTAGCATTTTAAAATACTAGCTGGTATTAAGAGCATTACTAAAGGTCCTGTTGCAATCTTTTGAATGTCAGGAGTAAAAGAAGAGGAAAAGTTTAGAAGTGACCTTAAAAAGAGAATGTCCTGTTCACATGCCAGAGGTCAATAACTTGTTTGAGTGACTACTCTTCAGTTTCTCCACAGAAAAGTAGCTCGGTGTGCACGTCACAGAGAGCCCTGGTGGATAGCCAGGTGTCATGCTTTGTTATGAAGATTATCAGTCCATTACTTACCTGCACCCAATGGCTATTATTAGCAGCCCTCTACCATTAAAACCAGGCACATGTTGTCAAAATGATCCAAGTACAGGGCAGGTATAGAGGTGCCTAAATCAATCGGTGCAGGTATGCTGCATTGCACTGGGGACTGTTACACAAGAATTGCCAGGAATGCATAAGGTAGCCACTACCTTATTAGCTGAGTACTCCTCCAAAGACCATTGCACACAGTGAAATGGAGTGCTAAATAAAAACAGTTGAGATACAGACTTGTCATGCTTACAAAGCATGTGGTCACAGCGACCAAAAGTCAGTCAGGTGTGCCTAAATCCCAGGACTCTGCTCAGAAATCCTGATGCTGTTCTGACACATGGATTAGCAAACAAAAGGCATCAGAGAAGTCAAAAGTTCAAAAGTGCGTTTCCACATAGCTCTATATTGTGCTTGTCTGTACTTTTAATTTGTTTCATTACTCTAGCTTTTTTCCAAATAAATTATAAATTAATAGTGAAGGTCATAGAAACTATTTTGATCCAAGATACCCTTTGATTCATTTGTATTCTACGAAGTTTACTAGCTCCTTTGTTCTCCTCATTGCTTATTCTAACATGGATGAAAACAGTCATATTTTGTTTTATTTTGACCAGGCCGGATTATCACAACATTGTTAAAGAGAAAAATACTTTAAACAAGTGACCTTTAATTTTACCACCACTCTAACAAAAAAAAAAAAAGATAGTAATATAGCTCATTTTTAAAACAATTCATCATTACAAGGTATATACAGGACATAGCCTTTCCTGCATGCATGGTTTTGCATGTAGATTCCATGTCTTTCCTTAAACACTTGGTAGTAATTTATTTATGGGATTTCTTAAAACTCCACTATTAAGACAATTAAAACATTTGAATGAAGAACTGTGCTTGTTGCTTTTTCCCAAGTTATTCTGCCTCCTTTTTTCTTTACCCTACTGGAAAATGCTGCAGTTTGAAGAGACTGTAAGGAAGGAGAGACTGAAGTTAACAAAAATTATAACTAGCAGTGGACACTGGCAAGCATAAACAGAAATTGATTTTAAGGAGATTTTCATTAAAAATTTAAGTTGAGTCAAGCCTGCTTATAGTCCTCTAAAAGCATAAACAGAGCTGTTGTCAACTCTTAGTTTCAATTCTGTGCCTGCTCGCTTGGTTTAGAGTTATTTATATGTTAAAATTCACAGACTGAAGCCTCTTTTTCAATTCTTTACATGTATTTTATTTGCTTGCTTCCAATACTTCAACATTTTTATTGGCACATTTAATAGTTACAGGTTTTTAAATGAAAGCTATCAAAATGTCTATTAAAAGCATTCTCATGTTATCCGATGAGCACAGTATGAGGGCAGCTCATATTTCCACAGACTTTTGAAGGTGATCAGGATCAATAGGAAATTGTGTGTTAGTTTCTGCTGCTCTTCTTCTATATGAACATGTTTTACTGCAGGATGTTTCTGGCAGTTGGCGCTGTCTATGCTACTAGCACAAGTGAACTTAATCTTGCCATGGCTTTCTTACATGAAGGCTATTCAGGCTTTTCCAAATCCAGTCTAGTTGGCTTGTATAACAAGATGGATTTAAAGCTTCTTTATTTAACAAAAAGTTACCTATTTATCTTTATTCAACAACATGAACATAAAGTGAAAGCAGATGGAGCTTATTTCAAACGTGTCCAATATCCAGATCGCTTTCAGTTGCCAAAGTGAGTTTTATGAAAGCCCAGAGAAGCTATGAACTATCATGAAAGGCTGCCTAGGCTAAAGGTACAAGTGGCCAAGCATCCATGACTGCAGTGCAAAATCATGGCTTTCTGAGTTTTACTTCTATCAGCTATCCTCAATTTGTTAAACAAGTGCTTCATTTTGTACGACCTGCAGTGCTTTCTATGAAAAGTACAGATTATAGGCCTAGTTTAAGCTTTTAAGCTGTTAATTGCCAATAAACAACTCTTGGCTCGTTTGACTTTTTGCCACATTAGCAGACTTTGCTTTACTTCCAAGTTTCACTTGAGCTTACCACTGATTCACAACTGCTGTCAACAGGGTCATTTTTGATACGGTGGCTCCAGAGGAATAACTTAGGGGGTTTACAAGTAAGACTTCTGAAGAGCTGCACCAGGATAATTATCCAAAAGGGTTATAGGGTTGCTGAGGTCTGAAGACCTGAACGGGTTGAGGAGGGGACTTCATGTCCACAAGCAGTAGGATGGTCATCTTTAGATTTATTGCAAGAACCTACCAGAGAAGCCCGGTTACATCACTGAAATTCAGGCACAGTCAAAAGTTTGTGTAAATTTTATATTGCAGAAAAATAGCCATGGAAAAATACTGGTGTCCATCAGGCCAGCAAGCAGGGAAAAGGTCAGAAAATTATTCATTTACTCACCAGACCCAAGGGCGAGCCTCAGGTGATGATTTTACTCACAATAACAGAAGGACAATATTTTCTAATCTGTGTAATCAAGAATCTAATCCTTTCTTTTTGCTAGTATAAAATGTGAGGTTTTTCACTGTAAGCTTGTGTAAATATATAAAACAGACTAAAATAAAACTGACAGCCAGTAAGCATTGTCTGTTTTCCCAACACTACAAAATGCAAACCCTCAAGGACTGGCAACTCAAAACAAATTAGAGGCTCTCAAGCATTGGTCTGTCTCTCCAGAAAGGGACAAGAATTATTTTGAAATAAAAGTTCATGAATAATTCTGATCTCCAGCTCAACTATTTATTCGTCACTTGGGCAAAATCTCAAAAAGTAATCACTGCTGTTCCTTCAGAAGAAACATATCCTGCTCTTTTACTAACTTTTAGAATATTATTAAAATGCTAATTGTTAAAATATTAACTTTTTAATTTTGCAGTTCATTTAAGTACCACCTAAAGGACTGTCCATTGGTGTTCTTACTGAACATGCTTGTTGTGTAACCAGGAACATGGCTAAAAACACGTGGTTCTCTGCTTCTTAGGTATCGAGACCATATTTGTACACCTCATCTGATGTAGGTTTGTGCTCAAAACCCATTTGGGAAGGCTGTATTTTAGGATTCATATTCCATCTCTCAGGTTTTTCTGGACAGTTGTACAGCCCCAATCTTTTTGTTCAGTTGGTTCTCCATTAAAAGCTTGGGATTCCCACTGAGCGAGTAGGATAGAAAGGGTTACTGAGGACTGTTAGCATAGCTGCAGGCAGAATTTTCCTCCAAAATGTGGGAGCAGAGGAGCAGATGTGTTGAGGAGGGATGCATTCTTATGAACTGCACCATATTCATGGATGACTTGTTTGGTGACTCCACCTTATAGTGTCTGAAGCTATTTCTGGTAATGTACCTCCTTTCATTTCTATGCTGGTAAGTCCTCCTAGTCAAGTGTGTTATTGCTAGGGTTAGTATATCAGCTCTAGTAACTTCTGCCATCACAACAGAAGCTTGAAACTATTGAGAAGGCGAGGAAGGATTTTCCAGCTTTTAGCATTCTGGGCCACATATTTATTTCCTCTGTTGAGTGCAACCTAAGATACACTTTCAGCATCTTAGACTGTGCTGGGGTGGGTGAAGATGGAGAAGGACAGGGTTTAGAGTTTGGGTGTTGTTGGTTTGTTTTTTCTTTAACTGAAAGAGGCACATGATGCTTAAGGAAAGAAAAACACTAGTCAGGACTGACTGCTATTTATGATTTTAGGGAGCTGAGGTTTTAATTTATGCTATTGTCATTGCCTGTAAATTTGTTTTCTGTTCATATACATGGCTATGAAAGTCCTTCTTGTGAATTCCTTCCTACATCAAATTATGAAGACTAGCTGCTCCTTTTCCTAAAATCCAGTCTCCCATTGGGACCACTGTCTCCAGGTAGGTGCTACTCATACACTTGCCAACAAGGTCTGTTTTGGGTCCTCAGCCTATCTCTCTGTCCATTATCCCCTGTGGCCATGCACCATAAAGGGATCCCTGGAGAAGCACAGGGAGCAGCTCACTTTGCCAAGTCCCTAAAACACCTCCTTGTCTTTATTACCAAATTGAAAAGACTGGTCACAAATTTGAACACTTGTGCCAGAAGTCTCCAGGCAGCCTCTGCTGTGGCAAAATCCAAAGGTGTCCCTCCTCTTCCCCGCACTGAATAGGCAGAACACAAGCAAAGAGCGGTGGGCTGCTCCCGACAGATCTGCCCCTGCCCTTCACCTGCCTGTTTCACAGGAGCTATAGAGTCAATCCTTGGAGTAGTTTCATACAGTGGGCTTGGGAAGTAACATGTGCGCATTTCTAACATGGAGGCAGTAAGTAACATCAGTTTTGCTGACTTCACCAGTTTGTATTATATATTTACAGCAAAAGTCCTAAAGAATATCTGAGAAGCTACCTGTCTTTCTGGCAAGTTGTATTTCAGCAATAAACTTAGATCTTTCTTCAACTCAGCATGCTCTTGGGAAGAAGAGTCATGCCTGAGGCCATTAGCAAGTATCCTGCAGTCTTAATCTGTAAGTGTCTGCAGTGGGGCACTTTGAAATAAAGACCATAATAATTCCTATGCTTTTAAAAAGAGCTGTAACTTCTGTATCATCTTAAGTTCAGCTCAGAAATCCTAAGTCTGGTTAGTCTTTCTCTGGATTTCCCACTAGGTTTTGCAGTATTTTCTAGCCCTCATGTTTCAAGCTGAGTTTGTTATGAGGCTTAAGTATTACCTGCCATAAGAAGGCTGGATGTGCAGCCCTGGTTCTACTGAACATGATCAGAAGTGCTGTAGTATTACCTGAGATACTTTTGTCACTTTCACAGTCTTACAAAAAGCAGATTTTCTTTTCCTTATGCTGAAAGAACAACAGATTCAGAAAGAACAACAGCAAGAATTTATTCTGCCTGGGACAAATGCTAGGCAGTGACACCAACTTACTCTTAAGCCATAGAGTCAGATGGCTGCACCCTTGGAGGTCCATACACAATCTCTTTACCATTACATTTCAAGTAGTCATTTTTTTTTAAAATAGTGACTTTCTAATGAGAAACAGCATGTAGCTTTGTTAAGCTTGATTAGGCAAATTTAATTGGCTATAGTTAATGTATTTGTGCAAAAGACAAATACTCAGCTTAAACATGGTTCTTAATCTTTCAGTAATTTAGAGTAATTTAACTAACCATGAAGCCTTTAACTTCTAATGGGCTGTATTTCAAATAACTTTCTCTTTTGTCTCTTCAGCTGTCTCTTAAATATTGCATACTTCCATTTCCGATAACTGTGATCCCCAGTTTTCATGTCTCAGATAGATATGGCTATACCCCTTTCCCATACCTTGATGGTTTGGCTTCCTTTCCTATATACCCTGGTATGAAGCACATCTTTTATAACTATCCAGCATTCTCTAGTTTAGAGTTTTACCATTCTGATTGCAGCCCCCCAAGATGTAATTAGTTTCCCAGCATACCAGCAGTGCTTGCCCTGATATTTATCTCCTTCCTCTCCCTGTTCATTAAGCTGCTGCATTCACATAGCTCCTTCCACCATAGGGGTCTGCAAGAGCATGGTAATCAGAACAATTCAACCTTATACCATAGAGCTATGTCAGTATAACAGATTTGTTTGAGGAGTATCTTAACCTTTCTAATCATCACTTTCCCTCCAGGAACTAATCTTCCTTTTTTTTCTAAATTCACTCTGCTTCATTTCCAGTTTGGCAATCCTCAATAGGGAGGTGGCAATTCAGCAGGACACTCAGCATTTAAATAGTCAGCTACAAGCATCTGCCAAAGAACAATCCTCCTTAAAAGCAATTGCTTTCTTGCTTCTTACTTCATACTTCCATCCTAGCTGTTAGGGCACACCTCAATACGTGTCTACTCTGGCTATTCAATTCCAGTCATTATTTCCTCTCCACAAATGCCAGTTACATTTGTTTTGTTCATGGTTCTCCTATTTCTATCTTACAGGCTTTTGTTAATTCTCACTTAATGGTTAAAGGTGCCTAAATGCCTTCAGATGCCTGTAATTTCATTTTCTACTGTATTTTATCAAATGAACACTTCAATCCATCAACTTGAACCTCATATTGTTTGAAGTATGCAGTGTGGATGCTAAAGAATGAACAGCTGTCTGAAAAACAGGACCCTGCTTAAACTTATTCTGTATATTTCAGCCCTAATCACATTCTAATTGAAATCAAATTTAAACCTACAGAAGTTTGCTTCATTGCTATTGAACACTATGTCCATGTCTATGGCTTTTGAAAGTGCATCTCTAGCATTTGCAACTAAACAAGCCAAAGCTGACCATTGTAAGGGGCTGGAGGCTACAGTTAGGTACATCTGTCCCCCTGCCCTCAAAGCGGAGCAGAAGCATGACTTTGCTAAAGGGCAGAAGTCCTCTAAATCTCCAGTGTTAAAAACAACATAATATTGACCATGTTTTTTTTCTTTTGCAATTAAATAAGGAATAAGCAGTACCAACCCACCTTTACTGATTGGAGCAGCACCCAGGTTACTAGAGGATCTATCATTACTGATATGTTTTCTGTGTTCCCATTATTTTCAACCTGCTTCTTGTAAACCATGGGAAAAAATATGTTCTACAGCATGTTCATCATAAAAAAAAGCCAACAGGCAACAAATTCAGCTTATGTTATCATATACACAGGACAGAAAATGTTCCTATTCTCTCTTCTCGTCTCCGTTCTCTCTTGTGGTATATTATTAAATGTACCTGTGCATTAGAGACATATAATCCTATTATTTCTGCAAGGCTTCATTACTGTATGAAATAAAACTCCCAGGTATTATGCTGGTCATCCCTATCCTCATGTAAATGAGCAGCCTTTTGCAGCAACAGTGCTTAAGTTTCTCTAAATGAGGTTGAAGACGTCTCCTAGCTGCAATATACAGTGCCATTATTGCTTCATTCTATACAAGGAACACCTTTGGCAAATTCTAGAATTGTCTATAATAACCTCTGCTACAGCCAGGCTTTTCTCCTTTTATGTCATAAAAGACTGAGACTACCAGCTTACAATATTGCCTATCGTGCAAGTACAAGGCCTTGCCTTTTATACTGTGAATTTTATTCCATCTTTTGCTATATCCATTTTGTGCAAAACATTACACTTCTGTTTTCTATTAAAGATGCCTCTAAGCTTTGTCTTAGTGCATTTCATTACCATGCTTCTAGTCGTTTTGCCAAATTTATTCAATATACATATTTACTAAAGGTCCCATGACTGATCTTTGCAGAACTTAACTAATTAAGTCCCTCTGACATTTCTAACACTTCCCATTTTTTTTCTCATCAGTATGGGTTACCTATTTTATATTTCTTCTACTAATTTCTGTCTTCGCCTGCCCTGCATTTTTTTATTTCTTTGATTTGCCTTCTTGCACACTGACAACTGCCCTGTGCTAGCAATAACCTATGTTCACTCCTTTGTTACCGCAGCACAAAAATGTCTTGAAAAGAATTTCCTGTCAAGTGTCCAGCTTCATCACCTACTTTCTTACCCAGCTTGGAATGACATGGATTATTTGGCAAGATTTGGGGTTTTTTAACCTTTACTGTTTCTTTAGAAATAATTGCAGACTTTTCTCTTGATAACAGCACTCAAATTTATGGTGGAAGTACTTTCTAAAAAAAAAAGATTTGTATATTATATTCCTTTCATACAAGACTTCACAAAAAAGTGCTTCATTAATGGTCTTTGATGCCTGTAAAGGAAAATCTCTATGCAACTCAGCAACATCAAGGTGCTGTAAAAAAGCAAATCCTCTAAGTGAGCTACAAGTTTCCCAAGAGAAATAATGAACATCCAATGATTCCTTTTCAAATAGACCAAGAAACTCTTTTGTGTCCTGTTTAGAGAGTTAATAAGTACTCACTAGGTCAATTTAAAACTTCTGATGTGGATCACTGTTTCAGACTTAAAAGAAAAGTATCCAGAGGAAAAACTGACTTTATATTCCTGTGTGGTGTCATTGCATGGCCTATTGCCTGACACTTTAATGCTTTCCGTAGTCCCAGGTTATATGAAGGTAACTGCCAGTCTATTCTTGCATTTGCCTTCTTCTTCATATCTTTAGTTAAGCACTAACATACAAACCCTTATTTTAAACTACAAAACCAGTTTAAATCATGAAGCTGCTGCTTTTTAAAGAACTGTTCATTCTGTCAATCCATTACACTTCACACCTTGTCAAAAGCAAGTAGTGCTTAGTCAATCAAAGTATGTAAGTGCGTATCTTTGAGTATAGTTTTGAATTCTGCATTTTCTTAAAAGACTGATACCAGTTGCTTTTCTGGGATCAAATAGTTGGCTATTTTCAAACATCTTTTCCTTATTTGAGTTTCCTGTTTAATCCCAACCTGCAGCATGAGTTACCTCGCTTGTTTCCACTGAGGTAAAATTTTGTGTACAATTGGTGTTTATTATAACACCAGTTCTAGGTATCCCTCATACAAATAGACCTCACCCACATGACGTAGACACTTGTTAAGCAAGACAGTACTCTGAACAAGTTAGCTATTGTAAGTGTCACACAGAAATCAAATGGGCAATTCCCACTGAACGAGAATTGTCACATTTTCCTTAAAACAAAGGGAAAATTATAAAAGATTCCTGTAAGATTTTATCGGGACTCCACAAATTCAGATACCATTTTAGAAGTTCATGCTGTGGTTTGTAACCTCCTTTTCAAACTTTCTTTCCCTTTCTCTTTGTGATCTCCAAGGTTAATGGAAAACAGCCTGCCTTTGAGCAACAACTTCCCTGTTCTTGACAGGAAACGTACCATGTCTGCATTTTAACTCTTTCAATAGAAGTGGATTTTCCATAAATCTATCAGGATTATATACTTAGCATTTTGTATGAAGGATGAATGTGGAGCCACACATTTCCAAGAGAAAACATGACACAAAATAAGCAGTTTTCCCCCGATTGGTAGCACCTTTTCAATTTTTACTGAATTTCCATACACTGTATGGCAGAACTGACCGAATGGCCTTCAGCCGGCAGCCCTGACACCTTTTCTGTAGGCTTCAACTGTTTCATCCAAGAATGACAGCAGGCTCAGGACCCTGCAGAATATAAAAACTCTTCTTCAGTCTTCCAGACCACCAGAACTGGGGCTCTGATGCCAGCTCCCTTGTGCCACCGATGACCACGCAGCAGCAAAGGGGGCACTTTCTCACTCCTCCTGGCACAGTTTGCAGGTGGGGCTCCCTTCTTGTAGCCCTGGCTACCATGCTAGGAAAACACCACTGATGCCCTCTGCCAGGTTCCTCCCCCCTGCCTGGCATGCCATATTCATGAACGGACTTCGTGTACAAATATTATAGTTTATGGGTTAAATATCTTAGTGCGTATCACAAAGTCTCTGTGTGTGATAAAACACTGAAGGTTTGCATTTCCAGTTCTTTTGTCCTTCCCACTCCCAGGACAGCCCTTCTATTCATTCTCAATTTTCTCAGTTTACAATGTGCCCTGGAAAACCTGTTCATCTGGTTTTTCAGTTTCTTCGATTGATTAACTTTTCTGTTACTCCGCCAGGATCGAGCCTCCTTTCCGGCAGCGCTACTCTGTCTTCTTGCTCACTAAACTTTGCAATAGGATCAATTACACTTGAATAAACTGGAGAATAGTGGTGGAACATGCGTTGTTTGGTGGCCTGACAGCTGACCATGACTTCTTTTTGTGTCAAGCTCCCTACAATCCTGTATGCTTTTCTAGAACAATGAATTTAGTATTCAAGTTGGAATAAATGGCTATATCTCTTTGCAGAACATAGATCTATAGGTTTTAGTGGAGAACTTAATGTATCACCTTGGAACTTTCTGTCTTGCCCGGGCCCACAGCTTTCATGCCAAGCATTAAATGACAATAATTGGCATTTTCTGGCAACCTGAACGATACAGGATCATTCCACGGGCAGCCTGATTCCTTACTTTTTCCTTTTTTCTAAGCAGGTTTCTAGCCAGGCTGTGTTGTTATCCAAGCCAGAAGGGGCAGTCTGGGACAGAACTGGGATCCATGCCATAGCACAGGGGTTCTGCCCAAGCAGCTAACAAGTGACATGAAAGACTGAAGCTAAACTTAGGATGCTGGCACTGCACAAAGGTGCTCCCATTATGCTCGCAGAATGAAGACAGGCGAGATGGTGAACTCTCTGAGCTCCTTTGCCTCTGGATCCTGGTAGTCATGCCTTTCCAGAAGCTTGGGCTAGCACTTGCACAGGAGGACCCACAATATAAATTCCCTCATCTCTTCCATTCCAATGCTTCTAGATATTAAGGTTCCCAAAGGCAGTCAGCTACCTACCCCCATCAGTAGTCAACCCCTATTAATTTTCCTTATAGATTTTATATCACCCTCTGAGCCATATTAAAAAAGTTTTTATATATACGCGAAGTTTTTACTGAAGGATTTAGTTTTATTTTGCTTAATGGCATAAAAGCTAGAGACACATTTTTTTTTACCCTGTAGAGCTTTTAGGCTTGTCAGAGTTAGCAGCTTTTAAGTGTGCGTTGCTCCAGGTATGTCATTTTCAAAAGTTAAAATTTAGCAATTTAACTTTGACAAAAATCCCTCTTTTGTCACCTGAAGTCTAAAATGTTTGCCCTCTCCTGCTCTATCCTGCTCTTTAAAATCTGGTCAATTTGTTTTGCTTTTGTGTTAGTTACATACACAAAGCTCTATTTTTAACCTTACACAGAATTTGCCCACACAAAAAGTCACATCTAAGTTTCAGAGCTCCATGGGATGGGAGGGCAATGTATGTTAATCTTCCAGTTTAACCTACTTTACAGCGTTACAACACATTTTTCATTACATTTTGTTGGGCATTAAAGAATACATTTTTTTCCCCTCACTGCAGCAGCAGCAGTCATTTTTTTGCTCTTATTAAGTAACAGAAAACCCAAACCATATGGTTCTTCTATTATTTCTACAGATGCAAGAATACAGAAACAAAAATCTAGTTTTTCATATCATTTAGGGGAAGGAAAGACTAATTTTTTCTGATATTTAGTTTGTGCTGAAGTTGTGATTTGTAATTGGAATATTCTCTCAAAGTATACGGGAAATATTAAGTTGTAAAAACCTTCTATTTAAAAAAATTTATAATGAATGCAATAATTTCAAGTTTTAGTTTCTTCAGAGATACTGATTGGAGAAGTTAAAAAAGAAAACATGAGATATACTAGCATTACCAAAACAGGAACAGAAAGCTCTATTTATGAAATGTCTGCTATTTGGGCACAGATCATTCATTACAGCACAGCACCAGAATTTTTAATGAAGTTTGAATATATACCGACACATTTCGTTAATCTTTAATACAGTGTTGTGCTAACTAGACCACAATACACCTAATATGGCATGTTCATTTCATAGGCTTTATCTCTGAAAATAATTTTTCTTTACCTAAATGTCTGTACTGCTGCTACTTACACACTACTTCTATGTCCTACAAAAATGACACCTCTTTGTCTATAAGTCAGAAATATCGGTACCTTCCCCTGTGGTGGTTTGATCCTGGTTGGATGCCAGGTGCCCACCAACGCTGCTCTATCACTCCCCTTCCTCAGGAGGATGGGGGAAAGAAAATACAATGAAAGGCTCGTGGGTCAAGATAAGGACAGGGAGATCACTCAGCAATTACTGTCACGGGCAAAACAGACTCGACTTGGGGAAAATTAGTTTAATTAATTAACAATCTAATCAGAGCAAGGTAGTGAGAAAATAAAAACTAAATCTTAAAACACCTACCCCCACCCCTCCCTTCTTACCT
>VZTV01056393.1:30079-50932 GCA_013400875.1 Anhinga rufa
CCCCAGTCTCCTCCCTGCTGAGCTGCCTTGAATTGCAGACCATCCTTCTGGCATAGGGAAGACAAAGCCCTGCAAGCCCACCACTGCTGAGCTCACTCCCAACAGTCTCTAAGAAATCTGTCTTGGCAATTCAACAGTAAGAGGCTAAACAGGTTAAGCAAACGTTTCATCCTGATCAGCTGCTAGGGAAATTAACATCCAGCTTTACTTTATGGGATCAAAACTTCTGCCCGTAAAGAGGGTAAGGAAAAACTGAATGTGGTAAAACTGCCTATCTGTTAGTCACAGTAAGAGTCAGCCAGCATCAGTGAGACCACTGGAGTCCTCTTCATATTTCTGGTTCTAACTGGGTGTAATCAAAATGTAATCTTAACTGGTTTACTCTGTAACACACCCTTCCCATACCTCCAATAAATGAAATGATAAAGCTTCTCTTGATGATATAACTCTATTTGTCTTTACAGAGGTAAACTTACATGTTGAAGTTCAAGTTTCCTTAAATTAGCAGGTGAAGGCCCCTGCCTTTTATTAAGGCTTGTTCCCTTCATAAAAGCAGTGGCACTATGAACAATCCTACAGGTTCAGCTTAGTTTTTCCATTTAGCTTGGCTTCATCTTTATTACTTTTGACTAATGTCCAGCTGTTTCTGCTAACCACATTTTAATCAAATCTAGTTGTCAACATTATATATGCTCCAGATCAACATTGTGAGCTGAAGGTGACCATTAAGGCATCCCTATAAATGTAATTATCTTTGCATCAAATATGGCTGGACCAGTTGATAGCTATGCATATAGCACGTCACCAGTCTTGTGAAAAGAATGCAAGTAATGATAGTTCAGCTCCCACCATTGTGAAATAAGCTTCTCACCTGCTTCAAAAGAAGAAATGGGGACTTTAAGGAGCTTTTTAGGAAAGGGTGTTTATTAATAGTGAAATTTCTTTTGTAGTGGGCTCCAAGACTGTTATAAATTGCATTCATTCTGCAGTTTGTATCATATTACAGCTCAGCAGAAATACAGTGATCGGTAAGCTAATCATTTAGCAAGCTCTTTCTTCCAGCCACTGACAATCAGCCTCTCTGACCATTAAAACGAGTCTACCAAGGCTCCTTGTCCTTCCTAATTAGACATAAAATGTTGGTTTGTCCTTCTGACATCTTGCTTAAGACTGCAGCAGGTGGGAAACCACCTGGCTACCCACGTTGTTTCAGGAAGGGTTTGGCAGGCTGCAGTTACCTTCTCTCCAGATGCTTTTTTGTCAATTTTTTTTCAGTTTTTCTGCAGTGCTGTCATCTGTTATCCCACAGGTGAATCAAAGGCATGCATCCACTGACATGGACATGGCTTCAACAGTCTTCCAGGTGAGCAGTGCAAATTGGCATACCGCAATGCCCAGTACCTGGGCGTGCCTGACCGCTTTATCTCTTGCTTTTATCTCTTCTGGTGTTTATTCATGGTTGGGTCTCATACCACACATTAGTGAGAGCTTGAAGGTATTTAACTCTCATGCTTTGGACAAAACCACTCTTTTCCATTTAAGAAGGGAACTATGTTATTTCAGAGTTACCAAGATAATCAAGGACTGGAAAAATACCTGGGTTTGTAAAAGTTGTGTGTAAAATGTGACACTGTGGAGCATTGTGGTACAGATTAGGGAATTTTAAAGAATTAGTGTTACCAGAAGGATGGAAGGGAATCTAAGAACTTTTTCTCTCAAGGATTTGTTAGCCTGGAATTTGCAAAAGTCTTCTCATAGTTCACACTTCCCATCAATAATCAAGGAAACAATATTGAATATTTATATATTGTGGTTAATCTATGGTACGTTTTACTTGTAGGAGGCCTAAGAAAGCCAGCGATCTTCAAGTAAAAATCTCTAGTGTTCAGTTAAATGTCATCCATTACACCAAGTAGGGTAGTCAACTTTCAAATGAAATTAGCATTTTATGAAGAATAGTATTGCAATATTTATTTCCAGTCATTGTGTGATAAAGTATTGAAGTTTGAGGTATTGTATCAGCACTTTTAAAACAACTAGCAATTAAATGGCAATAGGTAATTCCCTGTCAAAGCCAGAAGAAAACAAACACAAAAGATACGTCCCTGCCTTTCTTTTTCTTTTTCTTCTTGTTTCTCTTGGAAACCCATTTTTTGTTCTTATCCTCTCACCTCTGGACAAAATATACAGTTAACTCTGTAGGTCTGGCTCAGTACCTCTCTCGCCTTTTAATGGGATGGTGGGATACGACACCAGCTGTTGAAGTAATAATATGCAAAGTTGCATTTTACAGTGAAAATGGGCATCACTTTCCCTTTAGCCAAATGAAGCTGTTTTACTAGCAAAGTATTTGTACGGCCAATGTCAGCATGTGTGAGTTAGCAGATGAACTCAAGCTGTAAGCTGGTTCATGATGAACTGGTTGAAGGCTTGAGGAAGATGATAGGACTGGAGCTGCAATGTTATCTCAGCAGAGTTTTGAGGAGCACGAGATAAATCTACACATCAGACTCACATTAAGCACCTAATCCCTCATCCCAAAAGAACGACTGCATGGTTTTACATTTTATTAGCATTTGCTTACATACAGCAATAAAAATTAACAGATAAACCATTTCTTCTTTACCTAATAGAAATATTTTCACTTCATTCTTTGCACTATAATGTTGGCATATGAATAAGAAACTTTGGCTTGCACATCACCCCAGAAAAAGAGAAAAGGAAAGACAAGCATTTGCCATGAGAGGAAAATGAATCAACACCTTTTCATTAAGGAGGCCTGCCATCACGGTCTAGCTTTGCAAAATGTGCAAGGATGAAAAATTATGATTTTGGTGGCCAGGTTGCCAAACCTAATGCATCTCATTTTTCTGGAGGAAGAATGATAAGAAAAGTGAATGAGCAGTCTTAAATCTTAATCTCTAGAAAAAGAAAAAAAAAAAAAAGATGCAAACCCTGCCAGAAATAAAATATTCCAATCCCAAATCTCTTCACCACGGCTTGAGTTTCAACACTGAGGCTTTGAAACTTCTAGACAAGGGGAAACAATGAAACTAGTTCTTTTTATTAATTTTTAAGGAAAAGAACAAGAAGCCATCAGTGTATTTCTGCCCTGCTATATCCAAACAAGATTTTTGTACCTGTCCCCACTGAAAAGAGATGTTCTTTTTGTGTCTGATTTTTAGTGATACAGGTACATCTTCCCAGAGCACATTCATGGATTCCACTTTGTAACTCTAATATCAACTGACTTGTATGAGAATTAGGCAATATTTTTCAGAATGTGGTATGCACACGTGCTTTTGCTTTCTGATGCCAGTGGAGGATAATGCTTTTTTTGTTGTTGCTACCTTCTGTGTTTGAGCGAAAAGCTATCTCACCAAAAGCTTTGTTATTCTTATAGGAAAATTTACAGAGTATAAGAAAATGTTTTAAACATATTAGAAGGAAATCAATTATAATGTCTTTGTGACAGTCTTTGAAATATACACACACACCCCCAAACACATGCTTCACTTGGGGCGAAATTCTACATATGTTTCTGATTCTGATAACATTACTGTCTGTTTGAAGGATATATTTCCCATACTAGCACATACCTTCCAAACAAACGCAGACCACGAACATAGGTTCTCACCACAAAATTTCAAAATATTTACATCTTGGAAGACAAACTCTGGAGCCAACTAGTTCACCTCCAGTTTATATTACACGACTGTATAATTAATAAGTGAAGTCAGAAAACTAACTTGCATTCCTGATTCATGCAGAAATTAAAAATAATTCTGCAACTATATTATCACTGAATTCTCTCCCAGTCATTTATGTTTTAGCTGATCTGTTTTCCTAGGAAAAGCAGTGATTTCAGGTCTGCTGTCTCCAACAGCCGCCTCAGAAGTGTCAATTATTCGTGTGTGCTCAGCCTGGCTGGGTACCCTGTTGCAGGGTGCTGTGCTGCAGCACCTCAGGGAGTGTCCCAGCACAGGGTGCCAGTGAGGATGGTAGGCGGCCCACCCCAGCCACGGCAGTGTGTGCTCATTACTGCTGCCTGCACTGTTAGCTAGCCACCTTGACCCCAAGCTCCAGGGGTCTCAATGATACACGAGAAAGTACCTTGCACTTCTGATATCCTGAATTTTCTGTTTGCTTGTAAAAATGAAATGGTGACTTAAAAACTTTAACTGAGATACATTATAAAGGCATTTTTATAAAGAAAAGAGAAATTTATTTTAAATTTTTATAAGCTAACATCTTAATGATGTACTTTTTTTGTACAAATAGCTCAAAGTGATCCCAGGAGAAGATAAGCTGCTTTATCCCCAGGTACAGGTGGGAAAATTGTACATAAAAACCAACATGGGATTCTGTGTTTCACATATTAAGCCAGCAGCACTATGCTAGTGATCTTCAGCTGTGGAAGAAAGGGTCATAAAAAGTTACTCCTCAAAATCTAGTATATGAAATATTCACTAGTAAAATACTTGTCAAATGTGCCATCCCTTTAATTTTGTTGGACTTAAACATGTGCAACTAGAGGAGAAAGTCACCTGAGCAGTATAATAGGCACTGTGTCCCTTCATAGGAGGGAAACACAGATCCTTTCATTAACAGGACTGAAGGAAGAAATACAAAAATTAAGAAATTGAAAGAGGGCTATTCCAACACAGATTAATTCAGAATGGGAGGAAGATACCTCATTCAAGCAAAGGTACAAAAAGGTAGCTGGATGAAGAGCAAGCCTGGGTGGGCGGACCTGCTCCTCAGTAATGTGGTGGGCACAGGATGTCTGCCTCTCTCTTTTCTTTCCATACTGTCTTCCCTACTCACTTTGGGGTTTCTCTGTTTTTTAAACGAAATCCAGTTTTCTCATTCATGCTCTTGTCTGAGTACACAAGCTGGCCTGGCTCGTCCATGGTGCTAGGAGAAGAAGGATGAGGGAGATCCCTATCAAAGCTTTGGCCAACTTGGCATCCTGCCACAGGGTGGATCTGGAATTGAGGATCACTGGGAGTAACAGGCTACAGCGCGGCTAACTTTGGCAGCCGCCACTGCCAGTGCTGCTGGTCTGTTTTTCCCTATCACACTGGAGAAATTCACACTCATTTTCTTGCACTGTGTAGGGGTCAAGTGTGAGCGATGAGAGCTTACAGACCCCTCTTTTCAGATTTCTGTTGGAATTATTCTGGATGAGGAGGAATATTATTCAACTCCACCCTGAACTGGCTGCAAGTTTTCATCTACGCACAGATCATATCATGTTCCTTATCTGAATACATGCCATGTAGAAATCTCCCAGGCAGATTGACAACCATGTTTTAAATCCCAGATTAACAATGTGAAAAGCAAATGTTATACAAATATCCTTCCCAAATTAGCAGAAGCAGAGGTCCCCAAATTCACAAGACTTATATAGGCCAAGTAAGCAACACAAATCAGAAAAAAAGTTTTAATGTAATTTATGCTGACAGCAATGTCCAACTCCATTTTGAAAAGATATTGACATATTAAACAGGTCTGTCAGAATGCATTGACAAGTGAAAATCTCATGTAATTTAATATCTCCATTTGGACTAGAGCTCTGTTTGGACTTACCAGGACTGATTTATCAGTTCACATCAGAGAAGTCTCCGGTACTTTTGGAATATTGTGTTGTCTTTTATTATCTGTGTGAACACATATGGTATCTCACAAAACTCAAGATGAGAAAAGTATTTTACTACTGTACATCACCGATGGTACATAGGTTTGCAGCAGGAGTGTGGCAAAGAGATTACTCCACAAAAGCAACTCTTCTAAGTAGACTTCCTTTGAAATCTTATTTAATGAAAAGCATAACCAAACACCTTGTAGAACAGGAAAATGCCTAACACAGTGGTCAGCACCATCTCCTGCCACTCAGTTATGAGGTATGTGACACAGCTTGATACTTTTCTTTAAAGGTGATAAAGATAAGAACTGCTTGTGGGATTACTCACAAGCTCTAGGAAGAGGTTTTTTCCCTGGGGAGCATGAAAAAAAAAAGTCCATGCTGGCAGACCCACCATTACTGGTTGCTTCCTTGTTCAGGTCTCCTCAAGGTCATCCCCAGAGCCACTGTGAATCTTTATGTTCTTTTGGACTTTCTCTGTCTTCCTACTTATGAATATTGAGAGCCACTTTTTTTACTGATGACTGTGAGAGCTTTGGGAAGCCTAACATCACTGGCTTGAGAGCCCTTCAATTATGCACAGGTTGAATCTTCTAGGAGACCAAAGAACTGCTGAAGGATGGAAATTAAATCTTCAAATAACAGAAAGTAAAAGTTAAGCTAAAAAACCAGGAACAACTTCCTGGTCCTTCAGCCAAATGCAGTTGTGAAATAGATTGCCAAGGGAAACAATAGAAACTCCACTGACTAGAAAACCTAAAAACAAGCCAAAGAGAACGAGTGAATTATATCCATTCTATGATTTGGTTCATATCTCCTACAGCACTTTAGGTGAGGCAGGGTCTACATTCAGAAAGGTCTGCTGATACCCTCAAGTCAATGTGGAAACCAGACATGTTCTGGTAGATGTCATGATGTCAGCAAAACCATTACTGCGGGCAGTTGTTCCAAAAGAAAAGCTCTTTATACAATTCAAGGAGCTGCCAGAGAAATTTGGCCAACAGTAAGCATCTCCTATCTGCCTGATCTGGGTCTACATGAGAGGCTCTGCGAGTGGAGCTACATGAGTGTCTGTAGACAAGGTCAGCCCTTCGGGGTAGCTGAGCTCACAGGCAGTAATGCTGACCCATGAATAAAACACATAAGACTATAGATTGACTTACTGGCATGGTACAGTTATTTGTGCGCCATTTCACCTTATTTGTTAACACAGTGAAGAAAGTATGCCTTGTTTTATGCAGTTCTGTAATTCATCTTCAGCAGAACTACAGCTTCGTTTTTGCACATGAACGAATGCCAAGCCCTGGCATTTTAACATAATCATTTCTAGCTAGTTGTGATTCTAGCAAGGCTGGTAAATGTGTACACATTTTACACGCAAGCAATGAAACACTGGCGAGAGCTTATGAACCCAGTGATGAATTTATAATCTAAAGCCAAGCTACGGTGTACTAGTGTAACGAGAGTTCATAATTCTTTCTGCAGGCTAAGGAATGTCAATAGGCTGCGTCATAAAAGAATGAATATTTGTAGTAATAATTTCATGGGTTGACTGCAGTTTAATAGCCTTTATTTCCAATATAAGTTCATGAAGGATATCAGTGGTAAACAGGTTCTTATGAAATATGTTCTGTCAGAATTACTATTAAGCGGTTGTTGGTGTGTTTATTGCAGTTTTTACATGCTGTTACTCTTTATGTGATGATCCGGTTTCATAAAACTCTATGCGCCAATTAAAAGCTGGATTTTTGCAATGGCTTTACTGAATATTCTTATCGATCAGTTAGGAGCTGGCATGACTCTGGGTTGCATCAGTTTTATGCTTGTCCAATACAAATTACTTCTCAGTGGCTTTTGATTTACGCAGCGCGAATCTATAGACATTTTGCATTCCTTCCCTCCATCTGCCTGTGCGAATCTGTGGTGGTGGAGGTGTCACATTCACTACCCAAGGGATTAACTTCCTAGTTATTCAACAGGGACAAAGCGAGCAACAGCATCCTACACACAGACCTGCCAATGTGCTCAGCCTTGACCCGCCTCTAAAGCAGGCGGGTAATGCTTTCCCTCTCCTGTTGCCTCTTTAATAAGAGCACTGAGAAGAAGGAAAATCAGTGCTGTTAACACTCTTCTGCTAAGAAATGGACCTCAGATCTTTTACTTGTGATTTGAACTAGTGACCTAAAGATAAAGACTTTGTATGCTTTTATTGAACCTTTGAGATATCCAAGTTCAGCATTTAAAATACGTGTTTAGTTTATATTCAGTATGTCCAGGACACAGCAAATTCAGTGATATATTCATGGATTTTTTTTCAGTAGCAAGGCTGGCCAGGGCAGCTCTCATTGCCCATTGCCACTCCCTCCCTATATCCCACTCTCTCCATTGTGTAGCAACAACTGTGCAGTGAAGCAGATTTAAAAATGGACTGCCATGAAAATATAATACAAGAGAACAAAGTGAGAGCTGCGTAAGCCAGTGCTGATGCCAAAATAAAAATATGTGCTACCATGTTCTTTGTTTATCCTCTACTAGTTCTGATGAAGCTGGCTCCAAGTATTTATAAATTAAGTATACTGGATAGTACAGAAATTATTTTTACATTCCAAAGCTTGCAGGATAAATCTATATAATGAAGTAACAAATCACTCTGCAACTGCCGCAAACTTTTCCTCTGTATACAAACAACAAAAAAACCCAATAAACTATTAAATTGGTGGTGAGGAGGATGCAGCAACATACAACAATGACAGCAGGAGACTGACCTGAGTTCTGACTCAACTCTGTGCAAGTCATTTACAAGTGCTTCAATTTTTCCTTTAAAATGTAAGTAAAGAAAAAAATCACCTTTCACTGTTAAGAAGCTCTAAGCTATGGAGGAGATGAAAGGAGTTATATAAGTGCAAATTACTGTGCTTACTCATTTATATTAAGAAAACGTCAGTTTTTCATTAAATGTTTTGCTTTGTTCAGAAGAATGAGATCCATATCTTGATGTAACAAACGTTATTCGGCCCACCTAAATGACCAGGATGTGTGATTCATTCGCTGTGTGCAGCAGCATTAAGCTTTGCAATAGCTTTGTCTGTGCCCCATAGTGAGATGGGCTATGATCTCAAAGTCTGGCAGCCTAGGGCATGATTCGAGCTTGGATGGGAGATCTTTATGAATGCACATTATATAGTCTTTTTGCTTCAGCAGGTGTCACATTTCCTTGAGTCAGTATTGAATTAAGACCTTAATTTGGCATTAGGAAGCAGTGTGCTTTTGGAGGTGTCCTTTACCCAATAATAAAGTAATACCAGGAACCCAGCTGCAGGGGCGGACTTCATTTTCTGTGGCGGTGTTTTATCAGGGATACATGTAGGGCTTATAATGCTTACTAGCTGCAAAGTGACACCACATACTTGTTTTCTTTTAGACAAACACCAAATATTACAAGGTCTTATCTTAACTACTTTATCTTATCTTAATCCCCTTGGAAAAAATAGGGTTTCTACACCTCCTGGCTGTAAGACTAGCCAGCCTGTTAATTCTTACACAGTGTGCCTGGCCAGCCTGTTGCTCAGTGTTTCAGAGGCTGATATCCATTCTTTCTTGATCTATTCCATTTTTATTGCTGTCTCTCATCCCCATTCCTATTGGCAAACCTTAGATTTGTTCCTCCCTAATCCACTTTGATGTAACACCATCCACTAACTGATTCACCAGTTAGCAACCACTGTCAGAAAAGGTCCTGTTTTCAGGGCAGCTGTTTCTAGCCGTCTGAAGTAGGATTATCTCCAGGGCCAGTCCAGAAATATTTATGGACTGTGCATTCCAAGTGCTTGCACGTGGTCTACACATACATATTTTAATTTACTATGTAGCATTCTCTAACATGACATAGTAATATTGCCAACAGTAAAAATGAACTGTACTTACTAGAATGGGGACAAGAGGTTGAAAAAATGAGCAAAGAACTCCTCCACACCAGTTACAAAGTGCTAAAGACAGAACAGCAGGAAGGGGAAAATAGTCTCAAGCTGCTTGAAGTAGGTTTGAACCTACTTTGTGACCTGCCCCATCCAGATGCTGATCTTGACCCTAGTGCATGAGAATAGCCTCAGAGCTGCTAGCATCAGCCGCTCACAGCTGACGGGAGTCAATCTAGCCTCATTGGCGACATCCTGCTAACTTAAGATGTGGCCACTGGACTGGCAACAGAAAAACAATCTAGAAGCAGGGTGGTAGCTCTGGCTCACCTGGAAGTTCAGCAGTGGAGGGAGATGCTCTGAGGGGACAGACATGCCACACAGGGGAGTCACAAGTAGAAGGTTGTAAAGCAGTCTGTATCTGGCCTATAAATCTCGAATGCAACAAGGATTTCAGAAAAAAAAAATCATATAAATGTACTGTATTGTCACGTTTCATCTAGTGTTACTTAATTTCTCATTTTTTCTGTTGTTTATGTTGTAGATGTGCTCAGTATGCTAACAAGAGTAATTAATACCTACTGGTATCCAAAAGCACATCCTGTTCCATGAGTTCTAGCAAGTGTATACGTTACCAAAGATTTCCCTATAGAAAGCTGCTTTATCGGAGCAAATAACACTTAGCAGCTTAATACTTGCTGTGAAAGTTGTTGAGCTTGCTAGTTCTTTCATACCAAGCTCAAGAGAGATCTAAAATCCAACCTAACAAGGCCAAACACCTGTAAAATATTCAGTGTCTGTTAAACCGGTGGTACTGACGTTGCCTCCTCTGGATCCACTGGTGAGGCTTTTGCAAAGACATCAGAAAGATGGCACTCCTCACTTTTCCTTCCTTAGGCTTGCAAAGTATTTATATGCTTATGGCTGATGGCTACCTTGAGATGCTTAGATGAAAGTTAACAAAACCATCCATGACAGGATTTTCTAAATTTTGTGTGACTGTATGTCTCACTTCTGAGGTTGGAGAGGGGATTTACACTTGAGCTTTGAACCCAGGTATGGGAAATTATATTTGGCTGTGTCAGTGATATATGTCATCACAAAGGATTTTGAACATGAATTACATCAGTGGTGAATGTAAACAAATCTTTCAAAAGGATAAATGGAGATAAATATACAAAGGAATATTGCCATGCACCTCAGTTGTATGGAGACCCGAGTCTGGGGTTATAAATGAAGTTCTGTATCAGTTGCCATCTGAAGTGGATTCTGAACTGAATCCAACTCTGAGAGGTTTCATCTTGTCCTCCCCCATGGCTGCTTTCATGTCTGGAATTTTGTGAAGTCAAAAAGTAGGTCTCAGCATCATTGAACCCAAGGTTATGTCCTGAGATCAAGTGTCCAAGGTATGTTATGCTTCAGACTTGGACTCCTTACCCCGGAACAGCAGAGCTATGAATGCTGACTCCATGTGCCAGAAATACCACCAGGGTTGCGAGCAAAGTGGGATTGCTTCTATCAGCCACGAGGCTCATTTATGGCAGTTTAAACTGATCGTGAAATTACAGCATTTTTCAAAATTAGCTGTAAAGCGATTTGTATTGCATGAGTCAGGTAAATGGTTTGGTAATGATCTAAATAGCTGAGCTTCAGATCAAGACTGTAAGTTTTGTTAAGAAATTGACTTAACAAGTTTCAGTTCAACAGGGCAAAACAGGAATGGGTGAAAACACCTAGAAACAGCCCTGTCCCATGGCAGGAGCTGTAAGACTTCACAAGCCAAGTGACCCACCAAGCAAGAAGCTGAGGATCTTCTGTCCATGACTGAAA
The DNA here is from genome assembly GCA_013400875.1 of Anhinga rufa. Lineage (NCBI taxonomy): Eukaryota > Metazoa > Chordata > Aves > Suliformes > Anhingidae > Anhinga > Anhinga rufa. The sequence goes on from VZTV01056393.1 coordinate 41,471, forward strand.
TTGCTAAATACCTTGACAGTTGTTAAGCATGGTTGCAAGTTGTGAAGCTATTAAGTTGGTTCCCTCTGCCAAACCTTTTGGACGTATTTTGGGCTAAAAAATTGGTCGTCCTTAGAAGAGAAGCCTGAGGCCACCTGACGTGGTTAAAAAAAAGTTTGTAAGCACATGCACAGGCCACTTCATTGACTTGTCTTTCATTCTTACTGCCAGCAGGAACTTGTCAAATCAATATGATTCAAATGTACGAGCCCACAGACTTGTGGGGTTTATTACTTTATTAGGAATACATATGTGAGCTCCTTTGTCCTCTCCTTAGCTCATTTTTTTGCACAGTAGGAATTCTCTCAGCATATTTGGCGTGGAGGCACATCAGCACAGTACCTCCTCCAGTGAGTACCAAGAGGCTTTCCAACATGAAGTTGATGAATCCACAGGACTGGAAAAAATAAATGTGAGAGGGGAAGCACGGTTCTGTTTCAATGTGCCGCTCGCTTTGGAGATCATTTCCCAGGCAGCTGTTTCCAAGAGGCTGCTTGCCCCATTTCCCCTGCTGCCAGAGCGCCTGTGCCAAGCTGGCTCTGCAGCTCCTGCAGCAACCAGCCCCCTGCCAGGGCATCACGGCGGCAGGCTGTGACAGCAGGCTGGGGCGGGCAGGGGGACAGGGGTAATTACTCATTAGCAGTAAGGGAAATGTCCATGGAGAGACTGCTTTGCAGCAATTTCTTGCCTTGGGGATGTCCCGTAGCAGTCACTGCACTGGAGGCCTAATTTATTGCCACCCTTAGGATAAGTATTTCTGCCATGGGAATGATGTTTGTTCCCCACAGGTACCAAGAGAAAATAGAGAAGACGGGCACTGGCTTCACCTTTAGTCAGTTCTTTCAGGTGTCACCACACTCAATGTGTGTTTCTCTGCCGAAACAGTCCTTGGGCATTTCTGCAAATTCCAGTCAGTCACTTCCCCATGCTTTGCCTGGCCTTTTGTTTGCAGTCTGGTATTGCCACTTCATTCTTTGTATTGTTTTCTGCACAGTGAGTGGAAAAGGCATGTTACCCTGAAACTAAAGGTGGTGCAGGCTGTCCTCAACAACATCACTTTAACATAAACCTATACAGACAGAGGTTTTGTTATTTTGTTTTGAGCTGCAGGGAACTTTCCTAGTTTTGCTGCTGCTGCTACAAAGCATGCAGCTCTCTGAAATGGCTGGCTGGCTGCCTGCTAGAAGCTTGCTTTCAGGAGACAGGATTTAAACTGGCATTTAACATTCATACCAGTACAAGACTTTAAAGGAAAAGGTGCTTTTTATTCTCATTTTCACATACAGCTTTTTGTTTGTCCTCCCAAACTAAAGAAAAAGGTTAAAATTAGACAACTGCAAGGCAAATATTCCTCTGCACTTGTATGAATGCTGTATTACGCTTCCATCACTTACAACAGACGTCTTTCTGTTGACTGCCCCACATGAAGACCTACTAGAAAATAAATTATTGTCTTTTTGTTGATTGAAATTGTAATTTTGGGGTTTTTGCTTGTGTTTTACTCTTAACAAGGAAAGAAGGATAGAAAGAGGAGAAAAAAAAATGCGTCAGAAAATGATGAATGTGATCTAAACCAGTTGCATGGGAAAGTTAGAAAGTTCCAAAAATAAGCACTGAATTAGGATCGCATGTGTTAAGAAGTAAGTGTAATAGAATTAAAGCAAGATGTAGATTAGAAGTTCACATTTCTGGGGTATAACACTGGGGAAATGATAAGTGAAGCAAAGATCTGAGGAGGCAGCAATGTATGTTAGAGTTAATATTGGTTGAAGAGAGAGAAAATGAACAGTTAGGCTGAGTTTGTTTGGACTGAGGTAAAGAAAGAAAGACAGTGGTTTCTGATTGTGGTATGCCTTCCACAGGAATGCAGACAATTGAGGATCTGAAAAAGCTGCTACAATGATGACAAGATAGGAGGATTACAAAAAAAAATGTATTCTACTTGCCACTGTCTTTGCCACTGAGTGCATAAGTCCTGACTGGTCCCTTGACGGCACAGCTTCAACACAGCTGTGAAAGGTGCAGGAGGAAAACAAGCCTCTGAAAACACATGAACTGCTCAGGGGTCACATGCAAAACAACAAAACAGATCTTTTTTAAGTGAGAAAAAGCAACGTTGGTCAGGTCAGAGAATGACTTTCATTTATTTTGTTGCTGGCTGACAGTTCTGTTTAATCTGTGGTTAATGTAAAACCTTTAGACAGTATTTTCAATCTTAGGTGCTTAAATGAAGGCTTTTAAGTCCATTTTCAGCACAGAAATTAAGGAGGCCTGGTTTTCAAAGGCAATGACTTCAGTAAGGTTTATTGGTGCTCTGTCAGTTCCCAGCTAGCTGCCAAAATATGGATTTAGGAGCTCAGCCATAGTCAGCCAAGTACAAAAAGTCTGGCCACAAAATCTACTGTTGGAGTCTGGGTGGGTGCCTTAAGAGTTTAGAGCAAAGTTTTGGGGAAAACCACGATACAACAACTTTTTGTTTGTTGTTGAACTAGCTGGGCTGATCTAGACGGTTATTTTACGTGTGTATTACACCACTGTATCAGTATGTGGGTGTGCAGCAAAATTCTGATCGTTCACAGTCCCTCTGAACAGCTGGACTTTCTCTCACCCCCTGCTAAGTCACCTTAAAACTTTGGCTTGTTAAAAACCTGAGATGCATCTATTTGTGGGAAAGATTAGTCACTACAATGCCACGGTCCAACCCCACCAGCTAGTCTCAGGGCAGTGGGGGGAATGCAGGTCACTGAGCAATGCCAGGTGGAGAAGGCAAGCCTTGGGCCAGTGTTCCCCAGTACAGGGCTCCATCCCCAGCCCAGCCTGCTTCTCACAGAGCTCTCATTTCCTGCTCCTCATGTAAAGCCTGTTGAGGTGTGTCAGCAGGAAACTCGCCCATAAAATGCAATGCGCTTTCTTCCCTGAGAGATGGTCAGAATTACTTATTTATTCACTGCCCCTTGCTCCGTGTGGTGTCTAGCATAAGCAAGCATGTTGTGGTGGGCAGGAGAAGGGAGAGGGGTGAAGCAAAGGGATCTGTAAAATTTTCACCTGTTTGAAGTTTGTGCCCCTGGCAGCAATATGCATGACAAAATCTAGGATTGCCTACATTGCTTCTTTTTACTGTATTCCCTTAAATATTCCTTTGTGTGGCTATACATAGGCAAGGTACAAACAGCTCAGGGAGTAAATTAAATGGTTATTTTCTTTCCCGAGTTTCATTTTATTCGCACTGCTCTCTGGAGAATAGAACTTCCTGTAGGCTTCCCTTCTAATCAGAAGGCAAGTCTTTTACAATATTGAATCATTGACAAATTAAGTGCAAATATAAAAAAAAAAAGACAAACAGAATAGAGGAAGTATCATTTAGTTCTTCTGAGACAATTGCCACTAATTTATTCTACCCCATTAAACCGTGTCTTGTTAAAAACCTAGGATGCATCTGTTTGTGAGAAAAATTAGATTATCTCTCCTTGTTGACTCATGACTTTTTCACCTCATTGGCACAAACCCTCAGTTGAAAAAAAAATTATGAAGCTTTTTTTATAGGCATTTCTAAGGTTTATCTGAAAGCAGTGTCCAGGTCAACACTTTTTAATATTAATCAGTCTGAAAATCATCAAAGAACATTCAGTAAGTTAAAGTCACTAGTAGGTATGCTGAGAGACCAGAGCAAAAAAAAAAAAAAAAAAGAAGAAGAATTTGGTCCTTAGTAGACAAGGAGCATTGTATGCACTGCTATTCTCTGGCAAATTAGGAGATGATACCTTACTTCCAGGTTTCCAGGTTCCTAGAAACACTTACAAAGGACCTCATGGGAGTTATGAAGCCAGCTGCAGAACTATCTTATTGAGCATGATGTATTTAATCAATGAAAATCTGGCAGCCTTCATACTACAGATTACACTGGTGTTGTTGCACCCAGGCACATCTTCCATGATCTTTTAAAGGTCCAGATTAACTCATTGATTTTACATATCAGCATCTGAACATCTCTTTGTGCAAGGGGCTGGAGAAAATGAAAAGCAGAAAAAGAGAACAAAGAAGTCCAAAGAGCAGATAAAATTGTCCTGTAAATAGCTGATAGAGGCTTTTGATAGAGATATTGTCCACAGAAGTGCATTAAAAGCCACGCTGAATACCCTTCAGTGTAACTACCTGCAGGATTAATTTCAGTACTAGTTGAATAGACAGTTAGCCAGAGCGTGATATCCATGTTCAAATCCCTGGATTAGTCCTGCAGTTTACACGAGGCAATCCCTGAGGTCCACTTTGCAACTGTTTCTCATCATCCAAGGATTTCCTTTGGATTCATTAAAAGATTAATGTCTGGAAATCCTTTGAATTTCCTTTCAGCAGCATAAGGAAGCAGAGAAGTTATTTGCCCAATTAAACATCTCCATTTGTCTTTCCATCCTTATTTTAAAAGTGGTGATTTGGCAACAGATAAATGAATATTAATGACAGTTGTCCACTCTTCCTTGGCTTGTCTGTACTTCATCCTTATCTGCCTCTGTTATGATGATTTGGGATTTTATTTGTATTTAAATTTATGTAAATGGAGGTGCAAACTGGACACAGTGTTGCAGTTCCTGACATGCAGCCCATAAAAACCTCATTCCAGAGATGCTTCTTGTTAACCACACAAATGTGAACAACATTCTCCCTAGACAGTGACCTACCGCTCACCTTCACAAATTTCTATCAGAGGATCTTTCAAACAGCTGACCACTTTAAAATCCTGCTATTGTCCCTACCTGCTACAAATAGCTTAGCCAACTTGGAACCAAAACCAGAGTCTTTTCACTGGATTATGCATTGCAAAAGGCTTTGGATTATTTTGTATGACTGGGCCCCTTATTTATAACAAGAAGATTATGGTATTAAACAATAAAGAATTTTTGGACTCATGAGGGTTCACATCTTTTAATTAATTTGCAAAAACCTTCAGGATAGAAGGCTTTTGATAATCTTCTAGTGCAATTGATACCATAGTAATTGGTACCTTTCTGAACACTTTAAAAAATACTACGTGCAGCCCCTCTGATACTTTAGGAGGTAAAACAAGTCCCACTCACTTATGCTGTGTAGATACTGACTGCAGCACCAAGGCTTGTTAACTTGGCTTCTGGTTTAAAAGAAAAACTTGAAAACTGATAAATTTTAGCACTACTTATTATTCTGTTGTTATCAGCATTTACATATGGCTGGCTGTATCACAATCTTTCAATTTATTCATGGTTATTTACCCATGGGATGGGTAAATCAGATGAAATTCAGTGGTAGAAGAGGGTCCCCAGTGAGAAATCCATCACACAGGAGGTTCCACAAGCACCAGACTGATGAAGCTTCATTTTCTGTGAATTGCTGTCTCATGGTTGACTGTCTTTTGCTTTTTCATTCTGAGCTCAAGGTGAAATTTCTGCCATGGATGGACATTTATTACAGCCTCTGATGTGTGCATCCTCATGTATAGAGATATATAAGATAGGAGCTTAAATGGTAACATTTACCATAAAAAGGCACAAAAAGGGTCTTGTTCACTTCTGCGATGACTTATTTTCTTAAAATTTGTAGGAATTGAACTATCTTTTAAACCTGTATCTCTCTATCTATTGGACAAGTAGTTCAAATCTACTCAATGGAGGGGAAAATGCAGTGGGATTATATTATCCTGTTTCCATATGAAACAGAGCTAAAAATTAAGTGGGCTATTTTACACTAGTGGTGCAGATGAAGTATGTTCCAGGACCATGACACTGATGAGATGAAGAATAAAAAAGTACTGGTGTCAGACCTGCTGTGACTGGGGGGAGAGAAGGAAACCTGCAAGCCCTGACGATGTCTCGTATAGCCAACCTCACATGGCTAAGGGTACAGGTCTCTGAGGCTCAGGTGATCTTTGTGAGCCAAAGTTTCTCTTTTCCACAGCACAAACTGTCAGAAGAGATGTTAGAGGATAAATTAAGGGAGACCAAATAGACAAATGAGGAATTGGTTGGGAGCAGTCAAGCACTGCTTATACAAAATGTGATTAAATTGACACCCACAAAGGGCTAAGTACTGGAGTAGTGGCAGGAAAGGATTTTTTCCCCAGGGATGAGACAGAATAAGTGCAGATGCCCTCCAAGAAAGCCAGCTACTTTATTTACACCACCATTGAACTCTGCTCATGACCCCTTGTCCCATAGGAGTTTTGGTCCAGCTTTCACTTTAATGAATTTGGCCCACACAGGACAGTAACCTGGAGAAATTTCTATTTACTTGTAGCAACTTGCTGCTACGCCCTGCAATCTGCACTGCCCCACAATGTCTTCTCCTACTGTAATAGCCAGCGACCTCGCAGTGGTTTGAACTGTAAATAACTTCTGGGCTTATCAAACAAGGAATGGTGTGGAGAATAATAAAACTGTTACCATACTTGATACCCTGAGCTCTCCAGGTTAGCCTTCCCCTCGGTGAGGCAACTACCTTCTCACGAAAAACAACAGCAGCTCCCTTCCCTGAGACAAGGATCCATGCTTTGAGAACAGATGGTGCTACTTTTTATGCCAAGCATTCTGCACTTCACTATTTATTAAATTGGCCAGAGAAGACCATAAGACCAGCTCTCAAATAATACACGTGAGCTGTGATGTGTGCAGTGTTCACTCTGAACCCCCATTTACTCTGAGCACCTTTTATGCTCTTAAGGAGTGGAATACTCACATGGCTGGAAATCGGGTCCTCTGTGATTTTTCCTCCAGCTGATTTGTTTTTCACTCTGTTTCTATTTTATTCCTTGATTCCTTTTTTATTTAAATTATTTCTGGAAGATCACAGCAATTGCTTTATTATGCTCCCAGTACAGAAGGTGTTGGTGTCTAAAGCTGGTGGAGGGGAAGCACTACTGCTTTGACTTCATGTCTTTCTGGCGTCCCCTTTGAATCCCTCCTGTGACCTAGGTACATAGTTCTTCATGATTGCTCTACTTTCTCCTAAAATAAGTGCCAAAACTTCTACGTCTTCAGCACCAGCATGCCCGTAGTTTCCAGCAGAGAAACCTTCTAGCTTTCCCTTGACTCGTCTCCCTGGTAGTGACCTAATACACAGGGACACCCCACATGGGTTACAAATATTTGCTGTTCTAGAGGGAGAAACTGAGGTGTTTACATGCTTGATATTTCTTAGGATTCAGCCTAGTTGTTAGCATATTAATATTCTCGATTTCAGTCACCTTGTCAGCACTGTAATATACCACAGTATTATGATCCATACAAAAAAAGAGGCCAAACTGAGCTAATCTCTGTGAAGCTGCAGTTTCTGGAAAGAACAACCCCTGTATTGATTTTGGCTATTTGATATTTTTGTGTTTTAGAGATTTCTCTGAAAGGAAAGTACAACCCTGAAATAGAAGTTTAAAGCACTTCACAACGGCCTCACATACTTGACAAACACAGTTATGCATAACCTGCTATCACTGTCTACAGGGGGCCCACTCTGCCCTCAGCAGTGTTTATTTATGAATGCCTGCAGTCGAAATGGCAAGGCTCCTCAGAGAGGCAATACGAACCAAAGGCACTGCAACTCCGGCCTGTGCGTGTTGACTGCCAGAAGATGGAAGTTGTTTAACAGAGCCTATGCCCTCTGACCACTTTTGAATTCACTGCTTAGGCTTCTCTTCTTCTTCCTTTTTTTCCTTTAAATAAAAAACAATTCTGCCTTGTGGTGCATTAAATACCATGTTTGTGTTTTCAGTGTGAAGACTGAAAATGGATCTTGTTACAAACAGATGTATGTTTCTGGACAACCTAGCTCCCTAAGTAAAGGGATCCCAAACCTACAAAGATCAAAGTGGCTAAGAAAATGTTAAGTTGGGGAAGCTGTTTAGTGGTCAAAGTCCTAGATTTACAAGCCAGCGGATGCTGCATAATCAAATCAGGTCTATAACAGTTGGTTCCAAAGTCACATTGGCAGGTAGGTTTGAGGACCTGCAGGACGGGTTTATTGAAATTCCACCACTTCTGGAAACAGCACGCGGCAGCGGGAGGGCAGGGAGAAGGAAACCAGCTGAGCTAGCAGGGAAGCAGTTGAGGAGCTCTGACTTAAGAGGACTCAATTTGCTTTCCATGTGGCTGGAAGCCATGCTTATTTCAGATTCGTTAGTCCTCACTAGCCAGAAGACTTTAGGAAATCAGGTCTTTTCTTCTTTATTCAGACCCTGACTAATGCACAGAGCGAGCATTGGACAGCGTGCTTGTTAAAAGGAAAAACAATGTGCTGGGATCTTGGCATAGGGTTGGGCTTGCATGGGGAACCAAATCTTCTAAACAGGACCATCAGTCACTGCCCAGTGGTGATGGGGATGTCTCTTGCACAGGTCCTTGCAATGGCATCTTCAGCTGGATCAGGAGAGACCCCTCAAACCACTGTTTTGCTCAGTTCTTATAATCCAGCAGGCCACAGTTCTAGCATACCTGTTATTTCCTCTACTTTGAGAAAAGAAAGAATTGAGAACATGATCTGAACTTCCATTAGGCTGCTTTAATTAAAAACATATTGAATCTTTCAATTCCCAGCACGACTGAAAGAAAACTCAAATTCTGTCTGATCATTTTTCTACTGGAAATACGATTTATTAGGATGAAGTTAGCTTCTTCATATTTGAGAATTACAGTATCTTATAAAGTCTATTACTCTTGATACTCATATTTCATAATGAGTACATTTTTTAAAAAAGTCATCCAGAATTGGTCTGAAGAGAGGAGGAGAGTGGGGAGGAGAGGGAGAGGGAGAAAAAGGGAAGGAGTGGGGTGGAGTAGAGGAGCAGGGAGAAGGGAAGGGAGAGGCGGGAAAGGGAGGGCAGAAGGCATTTTCTATATATTTCAGTGTAGTATCACTTATTTCAGCAAAACTACACTGTCTTACACTGAATGAGAATCCAAACTGACATGACTAAATCAGAATCTAAACCCCTGACTCAATACCTAAAAACCCAAAAAGCAGAGCACTCACCGATCCTGGCATTTTCCCTTTTTATATGCGTGTATGTAAAGCAATCGTTAAAGGTTTTTATGGTAGTGCATTTACTTCTTCCTCTCCAAATAATGGCATTTCCATGGTAATCTTTCTTATCTTCAAAGCTTTTATCCTAGCCTTACAGGATTTCTACTGTACAACCGCAGTGTTCACTGAAAGCTATCAGCAATGCTACAACTCAGCTGTAGATATTCCAGTAAATGTTCTCTGGGACAGCCACCTTCTAATATGAGACAAAACATGTAGTGAGTGGGAAAATAATATGAACATCTTCCCTTGGATCTGGATTCTGCAAAGTCTAAAACACCCTCAGTATTGACCGATTGACACAGGGACATATAATACTTGGTTCCCTGGTGGAAATGATTTGTAGTTTACAAAATCAGATATCCTGTTTTCACAGAATCACAG
>VZTV01056394.1:7369-27021 GCA_013400875.1 Anhinga rufa
TGCACTAGTGATATACATTGGCGTCTTCCCGCTGGAGCGGGCCGGGCCGGGCCGGGCCGGGCCGGGCGGGGCAGGGCCGGGAGCGGGCTGGGCAGGGCGGGGCGGCGCTGGGATCTCCCGCGGGCGGAGGTACGGGGCAGTCCCAGGAGTCAGGAGCACCTAACACGAAGTCTCAGTGCAGACCCATTCGTTCTCGGGGGGGTGCCTCTTCAGGGTCTCGTATATTAGGAAAAACCGTTCAAAAAACAGTCTGGCACTTCTGTTCCCCCACTTGGAAACGAAGCATTATAAAACTGCTTTTATTTAACCCCTATTGTAAGAGCAGAGTTCCTTATAAACTTCATTGTATTCTCACACTTATTCTTGCACTCTTGAAAAATAGAAAGCTATTGCATTCAGGGAAAAAAAGGAAAAAAAACTCAAAAACCAGGGGTTTATTATTTGACCACATCACACGAGTCCAGGAGCTAAACACAAAGCTAATGGTGAGAGGCGGATGGCGAAGGAGAGCAATGCAGGACCGTAGCCTTTTGCAAAAGAGCCCCAACACCATCTCAGTCGCGAGAGCCACCCACAGCCCCTGCGCACACCCGGTGTTGCCTGTCCCACACGTGAAAGCTGCACAGAACCTTTTTGAAGTGTTAAAAAAATTTGAGGGACTAATCTGGGTTTTGGCTTTTTCCCCAAACTTGTAATTAGAACAGGGACATCTTACAGAACTGATGCTCTGACATACTGGTATGACGTTAAGAGCTTGAGGATCAAGAATAGTGATAAACATGACAGCTTCCAACAATTGTAAGAGCATTATTGGAAAGTGTGTGTTTTAACAACGGATAAATGCAAGTAGGGTCAAACTAGTTCTACAATGAAGCATAGAGGGAAGGTGAAGTTTGGCAAGCATACAGTCCCTGAAAAAAGCCTGCACTACATTTAGCACAGCTCTGCGTGTATCAGCCATGCAAGCCTTCCCAGAGCCAAAACACCTCTTGGCATTGCAAAGCCAGGTAGTGTGTTATGGGTGTATTAGGCTTCTTGTTTTTTAAATAGAGCATAGAGATGGCCAGTTAGTGTATGATGCAATAATGAATCTGAAAAACTTAATAACAATTTTTTTGTTTCAGATCTTTAATATTTTGGAAGGGCATAAAATTAAAAAAAAATGTGAATTCTAGGTTCATTCTGTGCTTGCATTTCCTAGGTTTTTTATAGCACTTTATCACAACAGTAGTTGATGCGTTCACATAGGCACCTCCTGTTTCCTCCACCAGTTCTATGGCTACATGGGTAGCCTGACTACACAATGAACTCCTGTCCTGAATCTGGTTTTGCCAGCCCTACCCAAATATGCCATTGGCCCATGCAGTCTAGTCTTTCCTTCAAAACTCTGATCAAGTTCCCTGTTCCAGTAGGAGTTGCGTATGTCTTAGCTTTTCACTCCTTAAGGGTTTTTTTTTCCCTTTAACTGGCATCCCCATCTACTTTCCCTTTACACACGATAACAGTCTCAATAGGACAAATAGCAGGGCTCAGATCCCTTCATTTAGACTCTGCAGATCCATGCTGACATGTGCAGCAACAAGTTCTGCAGTATCCCTTGGCTGCCAAGGAACAAGCCCCAGATCCTGTCCCATACATGGTGATTAGCGGGACAACTCAAATCACATGTGAGGGGAAGGAAAAGTAAACAGAACTGACCCCAAACTTGGCTTTATGTGGAAGAACAGACTGAGGGACACAGACAGCTTCGAAGAATGAGATCTTTCAGCCAGCAGCACAGGCAAGGGGAGGGGAGTGCCCTGGAGAGCAGTGGAGGAACTTATGATTCCTTTAAACGTGAAAGTCAAAGTAGATGTATGGACTGTCTGGCTTTCAGTTCAGCTCTCTGGGGCAGCCTGCAATGCTAGGATTATTCCAGTTTCTACCTACACAGTTCAGGCAAGAATAGGTGATCAAGCAGAAGTTAATGGCTGCCTGCTCCTGCTCCTCATCAGCACCTCACATTGCCCAACAGCTCCTCCTCCTTCCCTCTGTCCCAGGACTCAAGCCCTCTCAGCCCTTCTGTCTTACTTTCTTGTCCTGTCTTGTTCTTCCTCTCCTTTTCCCCCCCCCCTCCAAAGGAATATTCACACTTACTTTTATTTCTGAAAATAGCATGAGCCTGTTCTTATCTTCTGTAGTCAGCTTGCATACTTTGCCCTCATTCCTCAACAGAAAAAACCACATTAATAAAGTGAAAAGAATTGTGAAGTACCTAAAATTTATTCAGTTTCCCTAAGCTTCTGGGCACTACAAATGTAGGGCTTACCTGCAAATCCTCGAAATTTAGTAATTGGAAGTAAATAAAACATACAGCATAGAAACTAACTAGAACTACCAGTTTATCCTTTGATCATCATTCTTTGGAAGTTTCTGGCTACTAAAACATCTATTAAGAGATAAGTCCCCAGTAGTAGATGCTAACCTCCTTTAGTAGAGTCAGACTATTTCAAATATGGGGAAAAGAAGGGAGAATTCATGCTCCAAATGAAAGAAGCCTTTAGAGAAAATGTCTGATCCCCTTATTTCTGCAAGGCATTTGCCAATCTCAGCAGATAATCAAGGATGTTGAAATGTTCAGTTGCCTGTTTGGTTGAAGAAATTAGGTATTAATGGCACACTGCTGGGAGCTGGGCACTGTACTGACATCGCTATGTGCATTAAATAGATTCTAAGTGTTGTCAGTTGAGCATCTTTAAGTACTACCCTCATACACATATAAAAAATTATCTTAAAATGTCATTTTTAGGGCAAAATTATGAAGAGCTGAAACAGTACATGTGGTATGACAATGTCATAGCAGCTCCATCATGAACATAATACTTAAAAAATGCCTAGAAATATTTCGGTATATCAGGTCATGTCAAGCACGTCAGATCTTTCAATTATCTTAGCATTCCAGTGGTTCTGTTCAGGTCGAGCCTTCAGTGCACAGCCTGCTGCAAGAGTAGGTGTCTGAATCTCCATTTCAGTGCTGCTCTTCAACTGCTGGAAGAAAAGAGAAAATAAAATCTTCTGACTGCACTTTTGCCCTAAGAAAAAAATAATCTTTTTTGTGGTTCTGTAAAGACCATTTTAGAAGGAGTTACACAATAGCAAGTCAGCAGAGAATACAGTCACACTCACATAAATTACCTTAAAAATGTCATTCTTAGTTCAATGAAAGCGTTGCGTTTTCAAAGAAGGACATACAATAATACAACATTTCCTCACCTAGGGAATAAACTCAAGAGTAAGTAAGTTTTTAACTCATCCATCAACTGTGAATGGAGAAATAATAACATGAAATCCTCTATCTTTTTTTTCCTGTCAGTGTGCAGACAGTTAAAGCCATGACCTACCTGTCTGAATCCAAACAGCACTCTTTTTTTTGTCCATCAAAACATCACCATCTGTAGTAGGGAGACTGACCTCTTCAGATATCTTTCCAAAGAGAATTGTTCCAGCTTTCACTCTTTAACTGTGCCATTACAGCAAGCACCTCTCCCAGTGATCTCTGCTCTTTTGTCTAGTATTCTATGGTAAAATATAAAGAGAAAAAGACCAAATCAGTTGTCCTTGCTGTTTTAAATTACAAAGGGAGAAAATTCAGTATCAATAGTCTCTGAACAATAAGAGTTTGAAATAATAAACTGCAGACTGCTGCAAGGTCTACTGCAGTCAAATGCTGCCAGGGAATGTTCCCATCGGATATTAAGATACTTCTTGCAGTCCTGAGGCCATGCTCAGCCTCGGTCCATTAATTATGGGGCTTTTTTGGTTATGTGGTACACACGTTGTACAAAAGTCCAGGAAAAATAAAAACCAACAGTGAGTATCATCAATAGAAGAAGACTGTTCTGAATTCAAGATATATTAAGATATATATCTTAATATATATATCAAGAGATATCTATATCAAGATATATATTAAGATTGCAAAGGTTAAGAAATATTAGAATTAGGCTTGCCTTTATCTTTAGTTCCCTGTGAATTGTCATGCTAAGTAATGTGTGTCTTTTTTTAGAATTAAGTAGAGATGGGCCCTGCTCCCTCTTACTTGCTGATACAGGATGCAGTTGTTAAACCCAAGGATTAGGAAAGATGGATCTATGTATTTCTGCTGCAGTCAGGTCCCACATAAGGTACCTGTTCTCATATAGATACTCACAGGTGGCAGACTCCTGCCTTCCATACCCTCTCTTCGCAGCTCTGTATTAAGTTGAGTCCTGCAACCCCTTAATCAAACAGCTATTTTAACTTAAGAAAAAAATGTCATTTTGTAGATTTTTGTCAGCTCAAGCTTGACTGAGCTAAAAGATCTCCTCACCTTTACCCTGGCTCTGTATGCCTACCTCCTTTTCAGTCACTATGAGACCACCCCCTGTCACTTATGCCCATACAACAGACATCATCCTCAACTCAGACCTCACTGCAGATCCTGCCATTGAAGTTACGACTGAAAGATTCAATGCAAAACATACATCAAATGCAGCTTTCCTATCTGCCCATTCAGCTAAAATTCTTGTCTAGGCTCATCTCCCTTCTCATTTACATCAATATTCCTTTCTCTGGTTTTCAAAAATGCAGTTCTAATGTTGCCATCTCTATTGTAATGATTCTTCTAAGCTTCTACAATGTTTCTTTTCCATTTTTATTCCTCTAGTGAATTCTCCTTTGCTGCATCAGTCATGAATTTCTTGAGTTTTATTTCAGGACACTTCACAGATACTATTTCTTTCACCTGCCACTTCTTCACAGCAGCTGACATTTGCCATACAAATTTGTTTAACACAATGTGTTGGCCTCCTGTTCTCTGTTAAATTTTCAGACAAATTTGTGGGCTTTATTCCCAGGCATCCTTCATACTTAAAATGTGTTCCATATAAATACCTGCAAACTCAGTTCATTTCTCCTCTCAAAATACCCTTCTACCACCATGCTCCCAAAAATGTTGTAAGGTACAACGGATACTGTCTCTCATGTTGTCTCACAGTTTACTTCTGCCCCCCTGCTATAGCTGACTGTTTCTGTTTCTTGTTCTGTGCTTGTATTTCCAATCCATTTCGGGCACACTTAATATTTCCATTTTTGTATTGTTTTTCTGTCTGTGATTTTTTTCAGGTGTAGCAGAATTATGAGTCATTATTAAAGCTCCTAGGCATAAAAGCTACAGAAGGAATATTAATAGTTTTTATCATGTGACTTTCAGATAGCGAGCTCATTTAGTAAGCCATGTTCTTTTCGTTTGTAAAGTACACATAATTTGGGCCACTGTATAAAGAAATAACTAATAATAACAAAGAATTATGAATGTATTAGACTGTAGAGGTGTTGTACTGGTTCAGATTAAGGGTCTGTCTAGCCTAAGTGGACAGTCAGAGAAAAGCAGGAACAGAGCAAGTATATATGATCCTATCTACTGATTTTCCAACTTGCAATTATTTCCAGCTTTGGGAATGTCTTGATCCTGATGTGGTTTGTCCATTTAGTGGCCTGTAATGAGTCTTTCCTCCAAGAATCTTTCTTCTAAGAGCTTGTCCATTTCCCCTTGTAACCCATGTAGTTATTTATTATCGCCACATTATTTGGCACAATTCCACAGATCTACTACTTTACGTATGAAAACAACCTTGTTTTGTTTGTTTTGAACTTCGCTCCTGTCATCTTCTGCTATACCTCCCAAGTCATCTCTTTCCCAGGCTGAAGAATCCCAGTCGACACAGTTACTTCTGATAGTGTGACAGAGATAGACTTCCATTTCTCCAGTGACCCTTGTTTTCCTTCCATGAATCTTTTCCAATCTTTATATGTAGCTTTTCTGTAATGAGGGGACAGAACTGAAATGCAGGCCAATAATGCATTTATTCAGTTGAATAATAATGTTTTCTGCTTTGTTCTCTATTCCTTTCCTAGTAATTTTTAACTTTTTTTTTCCTTGGAACATGGAGCGAGCATTGTTTTTCCTCAGAAGCATAAAACTCTTCACATTTATCTACACTGCATTTCACTTCCTTTGCATTTACCTAGATTGAACTTTATCTGCTATTTTATTTACTGCCCAGTCAAATAAGAGGTTATACCATTAGTAGTTGAACTGTTTCATACCCAAGTTCTTTCAGAGTTTTTTGTCATAGTGGTGGTTTCCTAGTATTTTATGAGAGCATTTTCTCTTTTTTTCTTAATATTTTATCTGTGGCTGCTTCCACAATAACTTCAAATTCAGACAGATTGTCTGCTAAGCCCTCTTCCCCCAGAGAACCGCACTCTGGCATGGGAGTATCTTCATTTTTTTTCCACAGAAAATACTGGTAGAAAGAATTCATCTCCCTATGTACACATTTCATGCTAATCATCCGCCAGCCCAATGGATACTGGCATGGTTTTTTGCTGTGTTTGAAATATGACTTAGTACTAATATTGATTCTTTTATCTTGTTGATTCTCAAATTCTTTCTCCATTCTCCGTAATTGATCATATATTTACATTTAATCTATTAGAGCTTAGGATACTTTTTATTTTCTTGGTTTAAATACAATTGGAAGGATTCCTCCCTATTTATAGTAGTCTCCTTGACTTTGCTGGAAAGCGATTTCAGCTTCATTTTATATTTTCTCTGCCATTTCCATAGGTGATAAGCTCTGATGCTGTGATTCCAATATAGTGTTCTCCAGTAGCTTACAAGCCTATGAGAATTTAATTCCTTGGGCTATCCCTTTCAGATATCTTGTTAAGAAGCTTCCTCATTTTCTATATGTCCCTTTTGAAGTAGAGCACAAGAAGTGTGGATTTTTTGAGATTTGCTGCCTTTGTAGGAATGCTGAACAAGTACTTGGTCACTGTTAGAGAAGAGCAATTCATCAGTAAGATTTTTATTAGATCTTAATTATTCAGTACAAAGTCAAGGTTTGTATTTTTGGATGTGGGCTCACTAACTACTTATTCCATGAAAGAGTCATTCATAATATCTAACATTTTCATCTCTGTTTATATCTCAGTAGCATGTTCATGCAGGCTGAAGGGGGGGTAACTGAAGTCCCTCAGTACAACTGCTACCTTCTGGATTTTTCTCAGAATACTGCAGTCCAGGTTGCCGTCCTTTCTGGGTCGTTACTAAGGGAGACCCAGTACTACCTATGTCCAGTTCAGGCCTGGAATTTCAATCCATACAAATTCTTTGAGGTGGTTAATTTTATTTTATTCTGATTTCTTGAATGTATGCTACGTCTTTGCCCTGGGCACAGTTTCTCCTATCATCTCATGTATATTTCTGTCTTGATATTACAGTGTGCCACTGATTGTCTTCTTCCCAAGCTTCTAAGTCTGCTATGTCATTTTTTAAGAAAGGGAGAGCATTCCTCTTCCTCCATCTTATTTCTTAAGCTTCTAGCATTTGCTGATAAGCATGTGTACCTGTTTTGTTCCCATCTTGGGAACTCATTTAAATAAAACTCAGTTTCCCATTTCCTACCCAAGTATCTACATCCTTTGGCCAATCCTTTACTGGAGGATACAGAACTTCCAAGCTTTTCAGCAGCATCACCACTTCAGAGCCATGGGTTCTTGTGCATTTTTGAGCTCTTTCACAGTCTCTAGTTTAAATGCTCAGTTATGACTTTCTAGATTTTAAGTGTCAAACTTAAAATCACACAGTGTCACTCTGTGTTAGGGACCTGCACCAACAGGCTCTTCACCATCCTAGGGCAGTTTGGCTGTAAGTGCTCAAGATCAGCAGCGATGTGATGCAGCCCTTTGACCTTGGATCAGACTCTGGAGAAAGAGCTGTATGAGAAAGAGCTGGGAGAAGACTTGCTGGGGGTGCTCTGCAGCTCTGGAGCTGCATTTAAGCTCATGTCTTACCTGTGGCCCCTGCCTGAACAATACTGTATTGTCTTGCCTGACCTTACCGGGATCTTGCCTGATCCTGGCTAGACCATAGACCTTCCTCTTTGCTATGTACCTGGCTGGCAGTCATCAAACCGCTGCCTGACCCTGGTTACCATCACCAGACCTGCTCTGCTCTTCGTCTTTGGCTTTGGCATTGTGCCTTCCATGCCTTACTGCCAGCACCAGCTCCTTGTTCACCTTCCCTTATGGAGCAACTCCCTCTTGCAGCTCCCTGACACCTCATTTAGATGAATTTCAGATGAAGTACTCCCTTTATTCTGAAACTGTTCATGATTCATGATGAATGTGCATTCTTCCTCCTTATATTAACCAACCAAGGAACAGGAAGCATTTTACAGAATACTATCATAGAAATCTTAGTCTTTAGCTTCCTTCTTGTTTGCTTAAATGTTCTTCCCTTTGTCAATAGTACCAGTGCACCACAACCAGTTACCCCTGCCAGCACTTCTTAGGAGTCTATCCAGACTCCCCAAGGGGGTTTCCCACCTGGTAGTTACTGTGCAAACCTGCAAGACTCTTGGGGTCACAAACCCCACTGTCTATATGTGCAATGACAGATTCTTCCACCAATACAGCCTTTCTCTTCCTCACTGTTTGAGAAAGAAATTATGTGCAATTCAAGTAAAGAATGTAATTCTATTCATTTTTAATAATCAAGACTCACTCCCTCTTAACAAGATATGAAAAATGTGAACATAAGCCAGTGATTCCCACTGATTTCAGTGGGCTCTGGCTCAGGCTTTTAATTACACTGACTGAAACACTTTTTTCCAGACGCAGCCTTTCATCCATCAAACCATTCTGTTCTGAAAAAATCTGGGATGTAAAGAACATCTGCCACAACGAACATAGCACAGTCCTGCTGTTACTAATGGGAAGTATTCTAAGGGCTTGGATTTAAAAAAAAAAAAAGTTAATTAATTTTACAAGAATAATTACTTTGAATGTGGGTGTCAATGACCCTTCTCACATAAAGCTTTTCTAATACAATCTTGTTTTGGTCTCACTAGAGACAAAAGATGCTTCAGCTATACGGACAAAAATCTTTGTGAATTGCTGTAAAATAAATTCTACTGAAGGAGTTTCTATAGCTTCCTTTTAAATCCTATTTAGTTATCTGTAAACAAAAGAAGCTGAGCTGGCCTAGTTTGGATTTGTATGAAAAATTATAATGAAATAATAAAACCAGTAAGCAATAAAGAAAGGAAATAACTACTTTTAATGTTCTCTGTTAAATGTAATTGTGCTAATCAGTGAAATAATGAATATCAGAAAAAGAAGAAAATTGATTCCTAAATGTCACAATGTGCAGCAGAGACACAGAAGACATCTTTCATCATCACAGATTTCATACAAACTAATCTGGTTTTAATCTGGTTTTGCCAGTTTATGCAGGTTTTTCTTGAAAAACTGTATTTTAAGAATTTGAGCTGATTTAAGATCCAATTTATTGCAAAAGGCATTCAGTTATGTCAGAATTCCACTTCATCAAGACATACATACACAATTTTCTTTGTTTTTTAAAAATGAAAAACAATCACCAAGAGATGTCATTGTTAAGGTAACCTGCTGGTGGCATATGGCAAAAATACTGGCACCTTGCCTGGAAAGTGCAGCAAGAACTGATGGATCTGATCTCATTCTGTGGCTGGGGAGAAAACAGACTACAGTGAAGGCCAGTCTTATGGCCTGTGACCATCAATTGCTTGGCAAGAAATGCAAGTTCCTGAAAGCAGATGTGGGAAGGTGAACTGATTTTGCACGTCAGGGAGAGATTTTATCTTCCTAAGTGATGGTAGAGCCCCCAGCACAGTCCCTGTTAGAGCTGGACCTTCACAAGTCTCTGTGTAAGTGCATTTTATATGCTACTGTGAAGTAAGTGTTTCAATATATGTCTTTAAGAAATAATAGTGATAATTTAATATTTTACAGGTTAGTAAGATTTTAACATCTCCAGTCTCAAACATGAGCAAGACTTCAAGCTAAAAGGTTCCACTCCGTCTTTCATGAACATATTTGTATGCTAAATATCATCCTATAGCAATGATCATTTTTATGCTCATACAGAATAAATATGCATATTGCACTGTGACAATTGTAGGGGTAAATAGCTGTAACTATTTAATGGAAAATACCCTAATTTTAGAAAATAAGAGAGGAGCTTTGAGAAGCTCTTGCTTGTTGCAGTCTCTGAAATTTAGCAGGAACAACATTCTGATGTTGAATATGTACCTTTCTTTGTCCTCTTAAATGTCTCCTAAGTTTTATCCTAGTTCTAAAAGGATTGCTATCCCCTCCCCCTTCCTCATTCTCCTCCTCTTCTATCGTGGTTTAGCCCCGGTCAGCAACCAAGCACCACGCAGCCACTCGCTCACTCCCCCCACCCCTGTGGGATGGGGGAGAGAATCAGAAGAGTAAAGAACAAGGGAGAGGAACAAAACCCAGAAAATCACAAGTGGTGCAACAGCTCACCACCCACCGACCGACCGACACTGTTGGTTCCCGAGCTGTGATTGCTGCCCGCCCCGGCCAACCCCCCCTGTTGGGAGTGAACTCAGCAGTGGTGAGCTTGCAGGGTCCTGTCCCCTTGTGCCAGAAGGATGGTCTGCCATTCAAGGCAGCTCAGCAGGGAGGAGACTGGGGGTGATCATTGCCTACCCCTGTTACTGGGGGTGATCATTGCCTACCCCTGTGACTGGGGGTGATCATTGCCTACCCCTGTGAGGGGCTGTGGCTAGCCTGACTCTTGCTTCTGAAGTGGGCTTACAAAATCAGCTCGGCTAAAGGAGTCTGTGCCTTCCATCCCTGCACCCCCCCAGTTAATATACTGGGCATGATGTCATATGCTATGGAATATCCCTCTGGTCAATCTGAATCGGCTCCAGTGAAGAAAATTAACTCTATCCTGGCCAAAACCATGACAGCTTCCCATTCCCAGATGAGGAGAAGGGGAGAAATGACAGACCTCCATTAAACTCTCTCTTTTCAGTACTTCTACTGGAAAGGGAAAAACACTACAAACAAAAAACAAGAGACCATTGGGATTTTTCTTATCAAATACAGAATGGAATCAATTTCCAGACTGCTTTAAATATTTGTCAAACTCAGGAAAGACTGTAAAATTAAAATAGAAAAGGTTTGGTTTTTTTCAATTGCACTGACATGATTATAACTTTTTTTTTTTAATGAGAACGTCCATCCATAATGCTATCTCCCTAGTCACAATGACGGTACAGTGCAGTTTCAGATGAAATCTGCCATCTTCCATTCTCAACACCTGTATCAAATTTTGCATTTATCCAACCATGCAGTGAGGGAGATTTTGATCTGATGGAAAGCTACCCTACCAAGAAGTCCTGTGGCTCCAAGATCAATTGATCCAGTGCAAGCCAGGGGCAGGGATACAGGGACGGGAGCACGTGGGGAGAGCGGGAAGCAGGTGCGACTGCCTAGCTCACCAGCAAGTCCATGTCAGATCAGGTGGTGGTGGTGGTGATCAGGTAGATGAGCTGGTGGTGCCTACATGATCAGATCAGTCAGGCCTATAGTGGGAAGGTACAATCTCATCGCCCCTCTCCCACTTGCTTCTCCAGGATGGTGTTTTGCAGTCACATCCTTTATGCTAGCATTAGCAATGAGCTGGAATTGATCCAGATAAAACTTTTTGTTTCTTTTCTTTTGCAGAGCCTTATGTGAACTGGTGCTGGCACATGAGTGGCCAAGGGCAAAGGATGGATAAAACTGCCTCTGCGTAGTGCTTTGGACTTACTGTGAATTAAAATGACTATGTAACCTTGGCTTTAGTGATTCACTACATCCTTTACTGTTCCATGTAATAAAACTACACCTGTCTGTGTTCTAACTACTATTTCTTTGTATTCTGTGACTCAGGGTGGCTCTAAAGAAAAAAGATTTGTGGAATCCACAGTACAGTCTTTTCTCTTGCCCCTCAAATGACTCTTCTTTCTCTTCCAGATTCCATGGTCATGAAACAGTATGCCAGCAAGCCTTATGCAAGCCACTATGACCTTGAAAATCATGCATCTTCCCCTCCCAGATCAAATGGGGGAGCAGAGAGGGAGAGACAGGGAGCAAAAATTCCCACTGTCCTGATTTGTTTCTTTAGAAGATGCAATGTGGATTACTTCTTTTAAAACCCATTGCACTGGAACTTTCTGATTTTAAATCACATGAATCATTTCAGTTTGGCCAAGTTTTAATCAAAGCTCATTTTACCCTACAAACAAATACACTGAATCCAAGTTTGATATGGCAGACTGTTCTTTTAAAGACTTATTTATTTTACTTTAAAAAAAAATAAATAGATAATCTCTAGACTGGCCTCCTTACATGTTCTTTTGGATTTTTTTTTAATCAGCAATGATTGTGCTGTGGAGAGGTTGTGTAAAATGGATCTCCTATGAGACACATTTTTGTCATGGGCATTTCTTTTCAGAGCTCCAGCATTTTAAATTATGCTTGCAGAAGTGTCAGGGTTTAGCCCCAGCCGGCAGCTAAGCACCACGTAGCCGCTCGCTCACTCGCCCCGCCCCTTGGGGGAGAGAATCGGAAGAGCAAAAGCAAGAAAACTCGTGGGTTGAGATAAGAACAGTTTAATAATTAAAATAAAATAGTAATAATAGTAATGATAATAATGATTACTATCTTGATAATAATAATGATAATATAATAAAAAGGAAAATAATGAGAAAGAGAAATGAAGGCTGGGGGAAAAAAAAAAGAAAAAAAACCACAAACGGCTCACCACCCACCGACCGACGCTGCCAGTCCCCGAGCCTCAATCACCGCCTCCCATGGCCAACTCCCCCCAATTAATATACTGGGCATGANCCCCGCCCCTTGGGGGAGAGAATCGGAAGAGCAAAAGCAAGAAAACTCGTGGGTTGAGATAAGAACAGTTTAATAATTAAAATAAAATAGTAATAATAGTAATGATAATAATGATTACTATCTTGATAATAATAATGATAATATAATAAAAAGGAAAATAATGAGAAAGAGAAATGAAGGCTGGGGGAAAAAAAAAAGAAAAAAAACCACAAACGGCTCACCACCCACCGACCGACGCTGCCAGTCCCCGAGCCTCAATCACCGCCTCCCATGGCCAACTCCCCCCAATTAATATACTGGGCATGACGTCATATGATATGGAATATCCCTCTGGTCAGTTTGGATCAGCTCTCTTGGCTGTGCCTCCTCCCTTCCCGGCTTCTTGTGCACCCGGCAGAGCATGAGAGGCTGGACTAGTACAGCACTACCTAGCAACAACTAAAACATCAGCGTGTTATCAACATTATTTTCATATGAAGTCCAAAACACAGCACTCTACCAGCTACAGTGAAGAAAATTAACTCTACCCTAGCTAAAACCATGACAAGAAGATACCAATTTTAAAATTTATTCATTTCATCCACATCTGTTCTGCATTCCACGGAGAAAAGACAAGATATTGGGTGCCTGAACACTTCAGGAGTAACTACATGTTTGTTAAGACAGCTCTTTCACACAAGTGTTAGTGTTCTGCTTATGTCTTTGTAACTAGGGATGGCAGCCTGAAGGAGGTGTTTCTTAAGGGCAAGCCCCAAAGAGGAAAAAGAGATGGGCAGAGACAGCATCAATGGAGTAACATCGCAAAGTGTGCAAGCTTCTAGGTTAGTCAGACAAATAGGTTAGTGAAAGACAGGAGTCAACTTTTTTGGACCAAGGATGTTCTGAAACAAGCATGTAAACAAACAGAACATTCTGTTTTCTTTAATATGTTCCTTGTACCATGTAAGATGAAAACAGCATTTCACAAAAAAAAAATGAAAGTACTTTATGAAACTCCTTTCAATTAAACTTGCTCTTATGTTCTACCTGTTCTCAGAGAAAACTTTTGATGTCTTAGTACATATAAGAAAACATATCAAGATACACTGTATTTTTCCCCTCACATCATTTTCACTTCACTCTAGAATCTGCTCCTCAAATAAAATAAGAAATTCCTGCTCATAAGTCTTACTACAGGTATATATGTCATGCAATCACACAATAAGAATCTTACAGATATACTGTATATCCTCCAAAGGAGGAGGATGGGCTCAGTCACACATCAAAACCTTGTCCTTCTCCCATAAATATAATAATTCCCTGTATTTAAATGAAACTATTTAAAGAAAGGATAATATGGGAATACTACTTCCCGATAAGTTTTATATCACACAATTTTTAACAGAGCAGAAGTTTCAAAAAACCCACAAGAACTCAAGAGTAGCCAAAGCAATTACTTTCACACACGTTTTGATAAAGCTTTTGTGATTTATTAATGAGATATCATGGGCTACTGCCATTTATAAATGGAACCCTCAGTTTTGTACTAATCTAGATAAATGCATATAAAAACAAAAAATATGATTTCTCAAAATTTGTGGCAGATGAGTCAGAGCACAATGCAGCACTTCTATCTGTACCCAGGCTAAAACATGGTCTATCTCCTTTCTCCCAAGCAGAGTGAGTACAGTGTATTTCTTTACTGGCTAAAACCCAGAAAGGAGGCAAGCTGGGACTGGATTCCACATTCTGCTATGCTAGAAATTATCTGCATAAAGTACTCATGATTCAAGTGAATGTGGTAACTGGAGATATTTTAAGTGTAAAAGGGCGCGGGCCTAGAGATCCACTGCTTGCTTCTTTACAAGAACCTGGCAGCATGCCCTTCCATGCAGATTTTGTTTATGTCTAAATTGTACTTCAGGTGGCAAAGCCAGGAAAAGGTTTAAACCACTGTCAAGATATCAGTAGTTTATCCTCAGTTATAAATGCCACTGTCTGCAAAGTCCGGCTGCCTACAAAACTGATCAGCCCTTGCAGTGTCTGACAGCACAGCTCTTGTAGGAAGAACCCCAAGACTCATGTTTTCGCACAGTGAGAGTACCAAGAAACAGATATTATTCGATGTTCTGCACAAGCTGTCCAGGTCTTACCAGTTTCATACCAGCATACTGCAGGTATCTTGGTTTTGCTCTGAAGGGTAATGAAAGCATGAGGTTTATCCAGTGACATCTTCTGAAATGCAACTGAAGTCCATCCCTGTGCATCAGCTTGCATCTCCAGTGATTTTGGCAAGGGCTAAGGATGACAACCTGAAAGAGTGATTTATTCTACCTGTACTTTAGATTGCCTCTGAGAGCCGCGTGTATCCTTCTACTGATGCAGAAGATAGACTTGCATAAACTAAACCACTGACTTTTGCATTTCTAAAGTTTTGTGAAATGTGTTGTGCCCACAGCACTGTCATTCCCGGAAACACAAGCAAAACACACTCCACATTCATGCTTTTCAGACAACTTTATATTACCCAACAGTGTCAGGATCTGCAACATAATTCAAAGACTTCTAAAGTCATCAATAATAGTTCTGTCATCTGGCATCAGCAGCTGGATTGACATGTCTTTTCTTGCTGCAGTGCATAAAACATACCAGATTTCTAAACTACCTGCAAAACATTCTTTTGCAATTTCTATTCAGTAAGCCTTTCTACTTTGCAAACATTAACCTTTCTCTAAAAACTACAGCAGAAAAGAGCAGCAAATAATGTTTTCTCTGGAAAGTATATGAGCAGCATTCTTACTTCCAAAACAGCAGTATCTATCCTCCAGTTCATAAATCGCAAGAATCCCTCTTTACACCTCCATAAAGAAAACAAAAGCATACAGCTCATGTTAGTGGAAGACAGATGAGATTTTCTCCAGATTAGGTTTGTGGAAAAGGGCTTCATCAGAATTATGTCTAACCCTGTCCTCTAAAGGCTCTATCGCTGTTTTAAATAAGAACAAGTTTTGGCTTATTGAAACTGTTAGATTTGGGAGCTTTATTCTTTCTATAAATTGTGTTTCCATTAAAATACTGACATTCTCCACTGAAGAAAAAATACAGAAAAATAAATTAGAATACAAAATCTATTTATACTTTTCTAACTGTGCAATCCTTTGTTGACACAGCTTGTGCAGATAATGACACAGCAATAAGACTATACTTTGTAAACATACGCTATTTTCATGCTGCTTTGTTGTTGTATTCTTCGCTTCTATGTTTGGAATACACAGTGGACGTGAGGTCTCACATATCATTCCTTACAGCTGTTGCACAGTCAATTATACTTTTTTTTTAATTATTTTTACATTTCAGAAGCTGCTTATAAGCAGCTTGCTCTGTTCCTAGACTGTCTGCTTGAGTCACTCCTGTGGCGGCTGCATCAGTTTCTCCGAAGCAGCAGTATGTCCTGGAAAGGGCTGTCAATACCAAATTATTCTTTTCTGGTAAAGGAGAACAGCTCTTTTCAGAGAGCAAACCCCAACCAGATGTTTATAAATAATTAGCCAAGAGCTGATAAAATATAATAGTTTTTGATAGTGTGAACCTGACTGTCATGCCAGCCCTGGAGATCCATGACTTGTCTCAGGCAGTGTAGATACCTAGCATCAAAAAAATAAGCTGAGATTTGAGTAAACTTTGGTAAAACTATAAGCAAACAAGAGATTAACCAACGGCTAACTTAAATTTTGTCCTCAGAGCAGAGGATTTGTAAGGACTACCTATTTCTTCCACAGCATATGTAAAAGAAACAGCACAGAATGGTCCGGGAAGCATTATCCTTACTCCATAGCAGAAACTAACAAGCATCCTTTAACCTCCTGAATTAAGATGAAAGATCAAAAGCCCTAAGACAATTACAGGCATTAGAAACAGAAGTGGCTTTAATTTGTCTCTAAAAGTTGTTAAATAGTTGAAGCAGCACCTAGTTAAAAACAGTTCCAGGTACCAGACCTGTTTACATTTTTAGTGAAGATTTTGACTTTCCATTGAGCCACTTTCCAGATGAGCCTAAGGACAGGAACAAGATATGATAGCAATCAAAGAAGGACAAGTGAGAGACAGAAGGCATGAGGTGAGGCTGTACAGGAGAACAAAAGAGGGAAAAATAAACGATAAAGCACCAGAATAACCCAAGGACTTGATTTTCAGCAGTGCTGAGTACTACTGCAAATCTAGCCTCTCAGTTCTTAATGGACCGGTTCATCACAAAACCTTGCCAAAATACCTGAAGGATTTATGGATTCACTCATTTAAAAAGCAGAAACCTACACAAAAATAACTTTACGCAGAATAAAAGAAGCGACTAGTCTAACTAAAGCATCATAAATTTGCCAGGTATGAACACAAAGACACCAAACTTTAACAGGAAATAAATGTGTTTACTTTCAGCTTGAGTAGCTAAGCGACAGATGAGAGCGGTAAAATCCTCTACCTTCTTCTAGCATTAACTCTCTTTAAGGGAATGGATGGATTCTTGGTGAGTAATAGAAAATTGTTAGTCTTCTAGTATGGCCAATATATTGACAGCATTACTATGAATTAACACATACAATTTATGTAACTATTGCATCGTTCAAACACACAAACATGGCAGCTAAGTAGGTCTTTCTAGGAACTATGGACCCACCATCAATATGCCACGAGGTGGCCTGAGTTTACACTCAGAATTTCACCAAGCCCAGCAACTGAGAGACTGCATTTTTAGCGATGCTTGCACTGGGTGTACTTTAAGAATATTAACTCACGGTTTCTAAAATGATAATGAAAAATCTATTTTCTGCTTGTTTTCACACTTTAATTTTTTTGTCTATAAAATTTATGAACATACACAAAAGTCCAAGTAACATAAATAATGACATATATATGAACAGTGAACCAGCTGAGCCATACAGGCCCAGGAATAAAAGCTGATACATGCAATGGTTAAAATTTGTGTAAAGCCCATAAAATTCATGACAAATGTTGCAAATTCATCAGGTACTATGCCTCTGTTTAAATTCATAAAAGCACAAGAAGCCAGCAGAAGCATAAATCATTGGAAAAAAAATACACTGAGAAGCACATAAAAACCATGATGTATTTTCTAAAAATAGGTGCCCAAGACATGCCTAACAGAAATAATGTATCCCTGATGGTCTTCCCTTAGTAGGTAGCAACAGGCTACTCAAAGTCTCCGAATTCCTGCCACTTAGCCTTAGGTCGTCTGTGCAGAAGAAAGCAGGCCTTTTCAGTCTGAGGCAAGTTTCGCTGAGCAGCCCCCATGGTTACTGGCTATCCATCTACCCTTTCTTTGGTCTCTCCCTGCTTATCCTGAAGCTCTTCGGCAACTGGTTGTGATCCAAAAATATGGTGAAAAGTTCAATTACTGTACCAGAGCGTGAACAGCGCAACCTTCCATGTTACCCTTGAAGGTTTCAGGTATTTCTCTCTCATAAAAGAAATAGCAATGACAATGTTATTTTCAATACTTTTAACTGCATGGGCAAATGCAGTTTTAATGCTGCATTATAACGCTCTTTTAAGTTGGAAAAACTGGAAACATGCTGTCGCCACCACATAAGGAGTACTGGAACAGTTAACAGAATCTTGGAACATTGTAACTATGCTCCTTTGTTCATCAACATTGTAACAAATGACAGAGACAAGCAATAGGACTGTATTGCTCCAAAGAAAATGTTATCATTTTTGTGGTGTCAACCAATGACTTGGCAAATGTACCTGTACAAGTTACTGAACATAACCAACTGCCAGCATTTTTGTCTTGTCCGTGGTTATCTGTTAGCCAGAATAAACTGGCTCTGGCAAACTAAAAAATATTTGATTACAGAATGATAAGCAAGGAATCGTATGATTTATTTTTTTTTTTTAGAATTTCTTGTGACAAGGACAATTTGAGGCAATTCTTGAAAATATGCAAAAGCCAGTCTGTGGAACTGTTAAGTGAAATAAAAGACATCTGTTTGCTTAAATACATTTGCTGACATTTCATTATTTTTTACTGCAAAATTTTACTTTGATATAAATCCACACAAACCATAAGTATTCACGTAAAGTTATTCTGCTTCTAACCTAGGAAAGGGGCTCTTTTTGTCTTAAGTTAGCAGCACGCTGATATTCCCGCTACCTAAAAATGAATTTCTTAATGACTGGGTGCAAACTTACCGTTTGGGTTACTTTTTGTGAAAGAAATGTGACTGGTGATCCTACCCAAAGATAGGCATTGGGTTCCTGATTCTGTATAAAATAAGATATACAGCAATGGAGACCAAATTGGGAAGGCACTTGGAGGCACTTAGTACTATACAGAAAGTAGCTCTGTTGCTCATTTGTAAATAACTAACAAGAAAAACAATTAAATCCATCGTAGCCTTGGCCAAAATGAATAACATTTCACTACAAACCTCTCTGCCAAAGATAACTTTTCCATTATCTATCACTTGTACGTTGAATTTGAACATCAAAGGTCTCTCTCGCAGCGCTGCGTATGCACCCAGCTATCACCACCCTGGCTGCAGCTGGCAGTTTTATGAGGAATTTCACTCTTGTATCTTTTTCAAGATAACGAAACCCTCACTCCCTCGCCTCACCGTTACACCCCCCGCTCAGCTCTGACCCCGGGCGGCGGTACAGGCAGACCTCCGCCCCGCCGAGGGGAAGGCGGGCGCGGGCGCACCTCTGGGCGCCTCCAGAGCAGGCCCGTTACCGCCGAGGGGAGCGGAGGGCAGGCGCCTGTCGGGAGGGCTGCGGCCGCGGGAGAGGAGGGCGCCGAAGCGGGCGGCCCCGGGAGCCCTGCCCGCCCGCGCCGCCCTCAGCGCAGGCGCTGCCCACACCGCCCGCCGCGGCGGGGCGGG